>APFE031585815.1:0-17375 GCA_000404065.3 Pinus taeda | reverse complement strand
CAAGACCATACTAGCCTTAGAGATATCCATAGGAACATAAGTGGGAGAGTTAGTCATCGCTGAAAAAAAAAAGGAATTATGTCGACCTTGATCTACGGAGAGGAGAGAAGAAAGACCAATAACAACCTGAAACACCTTTACAATATTCAAATTATGGAAGGGCGTAACATAGAGGGGAGCTCTGTTAGCAAACGAGCCAAACATCCACTATTTTTAGAACTCCATACTCCATAGATTGGCCGAATGGAGGATTGATAGGGCTTCCACTGACAACCGTAAAATCAGATTTACATCCAGAGCATTCCTCATGACTGTCTCGGATAGCCAAACCAGCTTAAAACGTGAGAGGAATAAATGGATTAGACTCCACTGCCTCGAAGGGGTCAAGAGACCCATCAATTTACAATTCATATTAATAACACAAGGCAGGGAATTAATAAGCCCAAGCCTGATGATTTCTTTGGGATCCCAACACCAGAATTCGACCACTTTGTGAGGAGTAAGAATAATGATTTGTGACATACCCATCCATGGGGAGGGAGTGGAGAACCACGTGACCCTTTATTTGTGCTTGAGAGTTATCCATAACTCAACTTCATATCCCTTTAAAATAATTTAATCTCACCTTTTGAAATTTTTGATGACAATATTCATATTAAGGGATAGGAAAAAACCACTCATAATTAACCATTACGATCTTTCCTTGCCCAAGATTAAAGCCTTTTTTTGATAATTCATCTGCTTCTTCATTCAAATGTCTAAGGATGTGATATAATTCAATATTTTCAAATTGTGAGGCAACACTGATTGCTCTTTGAACCATAGGAAGAGGGGAGGAGCTAATCCAATCACTAGCTTGGGCCATTTGTCTAATAACAATCAAAGAGTCCCCATAGCCCATGAGATTATGGATATTATTACCTATGGATATCTCCATGCCTTCCCAAAGAGCAAGGAATTCAACAAAATTTTTGGTTACAATTCCTAATCCCCAAGCAAATTTAGACACAAATTTTCCATTGGGGCTTATGAGAATTCTTCCCACCACTGCCTCCCCTTTCTATTGCATTATATTATCAAAAACATTGGAAAGTTATTTCCATTCCATAAGTATGGTAATAATTTACCTAATCTTTAATAATTTACCCAAAACACTACTAGCCACCATGGTGCTTTATCTCTGTTTTTGTATTTTTAAAATCCACTACAAGGAAAAGACTGTCTAGTGGAGGTTTTTGCAGAGGCCCCTATAAAAATAGCCCAAGAATTCGTTTGCAGTAGAGGTCACTAGCGGAGGTGGACAGGTGGATGTTTTAGCAGATATTTCTTTGACGGTGCATCTAAACTACTAAAGCACATTGATGCCTTCTTATCAATACACACATTAGAGTTGCATATAACATGGTGCATTATATAATTTTTTTTTTGAAAATTGAAAAACCATAGTGCGCTTAATACCCTAATTCACTGGTGCTTGAATATTCTCTAGCACCAGACTCCTTCATATAGTAAAATGTACCGGTGTTATTCAAGAATGATGGCCCTATGCAGAAAACATATAACAACGCTCCAGGGCGTCATATAAAGCATACTAATAGATGATTTCTAATTTATAAAAAAAGGCTGGTGCTATTGTAAAACCATAATACTGATGTGTCACAAGTAACGTAGAGCCCTGATGCATCTTGATAAAGCATCACAATAATTTTAAATTGAAAAAAATCACGGTGATTTTGTATATAGCTCACCTTGATGTGCTTTGAGATGCGCACCAGAGGAGGGTTAAATAAAAAAACCATCTTGACTGTAATTTTCATTTTTACCATTTATATTGCAGGAGAGCTCTGAAGCACCGGTGCCACTCTTGCCACGTGCAAGTGTCCAAACGTCGGTGCTTCTCTTCCTCACCACCTTTTAGTACTGCGTTCGCTGTTTGAGTTTCCAATTTTTTCAAATGGTGTAAATTTTTTTTTCCTCCATCACGTGTCCACAATTCCTCCTCGACGACCAAATGTTCAGGTAATCTCTATGTTTCTTTCTAATTTAACTTTTAGTGGATTAGAATTGTAAATTAGGTTGAATTCATCATTGTTTTTGCAATTTTTTTTGACGCGCAGTGCGTTCGATTCTCTCGACTTGCACTAGCAGCAGTGTGCCATGTAAATTTACAGGGTGCACCGCGTTTCAATGTGTGAACGTAATGCACCGCCATTGTTGCGGTGTGTTTCATAAATATAAACGCACCAAGAAAGATGCGACAAGAGCATCGATGTACAAGTATGTCACACCGCTATGAAATGTTAAATTTCTGAAACACCTGCAGTGCATCACACTTATATGCGTACTATTACTAATGTGGTTATAGTTGAAAGTGCACCAACGCCAGTGCATGACCGTGTTTTGAGCATACCCGAAATTTTGTTTTTTTTAGATTGAAAGTTATGTTTCCATAGTTATAAATACATGTTTCATTTAATAAAAAAAATGTATTTTATGTATACGACTGATGTATTTTATATGTCAGTCATGTAGCAAAGACGTCAAAAGAGGGAGCAATAGCAGGAGCAAGAGCAACAGGCAGACCTATACAATATGGTTCGACCGTGGCAGGTGAAAGAGAGGGAGAGGGATTTATACCCTCGCCCTTTTACTACAGTGACCGGAGTTCTCTTAAGGAATGTGGGCCTCCTCAAGTATTATTAGAAGGGTACATCCCTAAAGGTGCACTTTGTCTTATTGGCGCATCTGATCCATTGATGGAATGTCTAGCAACAACCTTTCCGTGTCGGTCTTGAGTTGTGGTATAGGCCCACTAAGGAGGTCATTTACTTCATCACTAGCCTATCTAGGAGGGGAGGATTTTCCCCAGTTCCCTAAAGTCCCCCATAATGTTGCAGCTGAGAGTCATCTTGTATACACTTTGAGATATGTCGGGCCTCATGTGGTCCGTCCCTCAAATTTTCAGGTATGTGTTGGACAACTAAGGATTTCTTCTTTTGCTATAGAGGAGGCTATGTGCCTCTCATTATTAGTCAACACAATTTCACATTCTTGTGGTGATGGGAAACACATTAATTGCCCTATTTTGTATTATGTTGATTATTTGATTTAGGTGCCATGTTGCATCAAATGGTCTGCCATTTTTTTGAGGGAGTTTTTCACGGCTTTAGATAGATGTCGTGCGTTGTCAAGGCAAAGGAAGGACATCTTTCCTTTTTCTTCTGAGCTTTTTTGTTTAGTTTTTGAGAGGTTTACAGAGATGAGGCTTACATTTGATCGTCACCCTCCTAGGCCGATCACTGAGGGCCGGATGTGCATGTGGGGGTAGATGATTTTCCCAAGAGGGGCATGCCAGAGTTTCCGGCTAGGATTTCGAACAAGGCACTAGAGCTATTGGCCAGTATGGATGACCATGCGTTTGTCGTGTTGGGGTATCCGTACACGGGGATTGATTGGAGAGGGTATCCCAACATCTTATTCACAATGAATGAGCCTCTAGATGATAGAGGTAATATTATTGTTTTCTTTAAATTAATCTAGTTTCATTTTCTTGTTTTAATGAATTAGAATAAAATTTATTCTAGCACGTTATTTAACTTTCTTTATTAAATTGTTTAATGAATTTGTCTAATTATTTTTCTGTACTATATATTTTGTAGACATCGACACATTCGATGTGGACATGCTTCCTCCCCCAGCAGATGATGGAGGAGATGAGGAGATGGGCGAGGCCCAAGAGGGTGAGGATGAGGCACATCCTCAGGGGGGTGAGGGCGTTTGGGGGCGAAGGCCTGCTATGCAATGTTGGTTGGACAATTGTGATAGATTGGTTAGAGTTTTGGTTCGGCAAGGAGTCTGCCCTGCAAGGCCTAGAGATATCAATGTGGATCCAATGTTCCTGGATCTCTACAGGACCTATCTGCGGGATTTGATGTCTCTTATGCAACATGTCATCAGAGCTAGTAGGGCACCAACAATGATGAGGGCTACAAGACATCATGCAACAACACATCCATAAGATGATTAGGGTGGTCATGATGATGGGGGTGATGATGATGATGATTCTTCTAGTGGCCATGCCACCCCATCGGATCATGGATGTAAGGGTTTTGGTGATCCTTCTGGTAGTACAACTGCTTGTCAGTCACTTGATGATGTCGAGATTCTAGAGCTAGAGGATGTGTCGTATGTTTCTCCTGGCATAGAAAACCAATCACCTTCTTCTGCAGACCTGCCACATCCTTCTACTGTAGACCATCCACCTCTTAGTCGGCCTCCACCTCAACTAATTTTGACATACATACGTGATCAGACAATAGTTGACCATCCAATGTCTTTTACTGCGGACAAGGTTGCAGGCACTACTACGTTTGTTGTATCAGATATTTGATTGCACTTATTTGACTTCTCTCTCTCTCTCTCTCTCTCTCTATATAATATTATAATAATATATATGTATATATAACACTTGTTTGAAATTAGGGAAGTAGTTGATCATCATCGTCTTTCTATTGGCAGACCAGGTTGCAAGCACTACTGATGTCTGTTGCCTCAAATATTGTGATTACACTTATTGACTTCATGATTAGTTATTTAACTATATATATATATATAATAATATAAGTATATATATATATAATATATATATATATATATATTATATTATATATATTATATATATTATATATATATATCTATATATATCAATATGATATATATATATATTAATATATAAATATATATAATATATATATATATATATATATATATTGCATTTTTTGTTCATGTTTATGTACTTAATTTATATGTCGGTGTTGATGTGTATATTGTTAGGTCATGTTAGATATATTCATTTAATGTGCTTGCAGATAGATGTGTACGTGATAGCAATTATTTGACATGATATTTATATTAATTTGAGGATGTGTGTGGTGATGATGCTAGATTACAATCTTTGTGTTTTGTTAGATGTGATCATGATGATGATGCTCTATTAGATTATTAGATTTGTGTGCTAGCTAATGACATTTATATGTGCTACTAAAAGTGGATATAATTAGATGATGGTAGTGAATTCAAATGTGTATCGTAGATGATGTTTGTGTTTGTTAGATGATTATCTTCACAATGCTTATTTTTATGAAATAATGTTGATTGTACATTATGTATTGGTGAAGTTATATCAAACTTTTATATATGAAATTGCATGTAAAACAACTTACTTAAAAAATGCAAATAATTTTTTATAAATTACAAAGTTTAATATGGTTGAAACTATGATTGTAAAATTACGATAAATCTTTTTCTATTGCTTAGATAGTATATTGATATCCAATCTAACTTAATTAGTAAAATATTTCAATACTCACAACGATAGAATAATTAAAGGCAAAATAATTTAGTTAGTTCTTACAAAGATGAAAATGTGTAACTCATTCAATTTTTAATATAAAATATTGTTAATAAAAAATTATTCAAAAATACAATTTAACTAATTCAATACTGGTTTATAAAATTCAATCTACTGTTAAATTTTAAAAACTTCAGTTAGATTTTTTTTACAATCTGCAACCTAGAACCATCTTAACTATGAATCTACCAAGAGCCGAGAGGGATCAAATCTCTTGAGATGCAAACATCTTTTTGAGTGAAAAGAGATTTGATCCCTCTAGGCGCTTGGTGGATCTAGGCAACTGATATATTAATATTTATGTAGTTGACTTTGATATATTTTATTTATAATTCATGTTCTCCTTATTAAAATGTTAAAATATGCCCCCTCATTTTCTTTTTCTTGTATGTATACATTTAAGTATTTTTAGTATTAATAATTTCTAGATTAATATTACGTATCAAATCCATATTAAACATAAAATTCTACAAATATCCCTCATAGATTGAATTAGAAAGCAACTATTAATGGAATACTAATTCTCTCAATCTTTCTCACTAAAGTGAAAATATAAGAAAGTTTTCAATTTAAATTACTTTTTTTTTTCCTATATAAAGTATCTATAAAATTATATTATTTAATATGGACATTGAAATGTTTTACTTATGGTTGTAGTAAAATATTTTTTGTTATAAACATATTTTTGTTTTAAATATCACATGTAAATGGAACATAAAATGAATTACACATAATGTAATATCAATAAATACTATTTCTTGTAATGTGGAAAATTTACATTTTTTCCTTGTAGTAAAAGGTAAACTCTATTTTTGTACTCATTTCATTCATTTCTCATAATAAAAGCGATTTTTGTTTTTTTACCTCTTATATCTCTACATAAAGCTATATAAGAATAATGGGTATTGAAGTATTGTAATTTCTTATTACTATTTTTAATTTGTTAATTTCAGTTATTATTTTACTATTTTTAAATGTAACGTTATGTGACAACATCTCCCCGATACTAGTGCAGAGTGCCTCTCAATGCAATTAATTTAGATTTAATACAACTTTAGAAGTTCTATTTTTATAAAATTTATTTTATTACTAAAGTTATGAGATTTTCAGGGAATTTAAATTTAATCTTTATAGCAACTCTTACCAATTTAAATCAAAAACTTCTTTCTCTAAAGACAAGGATAAACAAATGTAAAATAAGGCTTGTGATCAAGTTACTTGTAGTTGGAACTTCTCCCTTAAAGAGGCAAGTTAATTTTTTTCTAGTAATAAATATATAACATTTTGATGCTATTTTGGTTCTTTATTTGCTATTGTAATGGTTTAAATTTAACTCTTTTTAATAATAAATATGAGTTAAATAATACAAATTAAATTATCATGAGATATTTACTAAAATTCATGTTTGATGTACTTATTGGCATAATAGAAAGACTCATACGATATAACCCCTCTGTCGTAGATCCCTCTGGTTTTTTCCTTTGTCGAACAAAACCTTTCAATTTATTCATGTACCTCTCTAAGAAGAACATCCAACAGCAAGAAACCACCCCAACTAATTCAACCTCATCTACTAGGTGAATTAGAAGATGAACCTGCAAGTCCATGAAACTCGTCGGTAGTTCCTTCTTAAACATACAAACAATCTTAGCTATCTCTTGATTCCAGCATGGAATGCTAGCCATATGAATCTCCTCTGATGTGATCCAACGTACAAATGCAGATAATTTAGATATGGCACGTTGTAAGCCTTGGGGGAAGTCATTGTTCACATACCCACACATGAGTAGAGGATAACGACACTACACAGTAAATAGTACATTATACAAAAATTAATTATAAAATATCCCATTACATAAAAATTAAAAAATAATAAAATCATGTTTTTGATATACGTACTCTTAGAAGGTTCAAATTGTCATCCAATTTCAACCTCGATAAATGGTCATCCATAGTGAAGCAACGCTGTAGTGAATACCCATATAAAGAAGGCACCCTCACATTCATTATAACTTCCTTTGCCAAAGAAAGATCATATTTCTTTAAACCCCATGGGACATCACCTTCTTTGAAAGACCAAGAGGGGCCAACCTCTCCTCTAGTTTCTTGTCTTGGCCAATCTTTTTTTTAGTTTTTGAAGATGTAAGATATCTCCCAACAACCAATATGTTACTTTCTTTCGACGATATGTGCCTCTGTAAAGAAGATGAAACATTTTTAAGTATATGCATGGGATCTAGTAAGTGGAAAATATTAAGATGCTTCCAATATGGGAGCTCATAAAAGATAGATTTCCTTTTCATGAAAATGGAAAATTTCTCAACATAGGTGTCGAAGAAATATGGATCATCGAACATAGTCTCCCCATTTGAATCAAACATTTTTTTCAAAATCCTTCTCGTTCTCTATCTCATATGCTTTAAACCATCCAACTGGTGTCATTATTTTAGGCCTTTAGGTTCTCTCTAGTTTACCATAGAAAAAGGATGTTGATCTTTTGTAAGGGTGTTCTTATGGGAGGAATACCCTGGAGAATTCATACATTGGCTTTCATGTAACAACCCCGGGTTAAAAGTTCATGTAATAAAAGTTAATAAAGTTAAAATAAGACCACGTGTAAGGGACACTTATTCCAAGATGAATGTTGGGAAAAATATCCTAGTGGGCATCACTTGTTGTGTTTTATGGTTAAGGGGAAATTGAAAAAAGCAATGACTAAGGCTTTGGAAAGGCAAAAAGGTATTTTGGCACATTATTTACGAAAATAATGGAAATTAGGAGAAAAGGAAGGTGAAAGATCACAGGTTTCATGTGAAGAGGAAAATGAAGGAAAATAATGGAAAATTAAAGAAATTAGAGGCCTCATCAATAAAAAGACCTTAGAGCATCAGTTGGTAGCTTTTGTCAACCTTTTGTTAGTTTAGTGTTAGAATTTGTCTTAAAGGGGAGAAAGCACCAAGAGGACAAATAAAGTAAGCAAGCAAAGAAAGGAAAAGAAAGGAAAGGAAAGGAAAAGCAAGGAAAGCAAAGGAAGGCAAGTATCAAGCAACTTCAACGGGAATACTTGCAGGTAAATATTGCATGTGTGATTTCCTAGCTAGTTTTAATATGTATGGTACATGCACGTTGGTATATGGTTGTTTTGCTGTCATTGGCATGGATTTTGTCGAGATTCGACAATGGATTTTAGCCTAGACTTGGGATTTTTGGATAGCCATGGTGTGATGGGATTATTCTCGAATTGATCTTTGGATTGCTAGATGGTTTCATAATCCAGGCTGAGGTGGTATCATGAAAATTCTCAAAGTCTAGGAATCCCTTTATTAGTAATGGAAGGATATATGAAAAAGCCTGAGGGTGGAGATATGAAATTCCTCAAAGATGGTAAAGAAATACTAAGGCATCCAAGCTCGGTTCAGTTTTGTGATCTCGACACCAGTTTAGGTTTGATCACGATATGGTGAGGGTGGAGGTCGTTTAACCTCTATATTCCCTTGGTTGTATTTGGTTTGGTTTATCCCATGAGATCCCACATTCATGCTTGGAATATTACACGGGGGTGATTAGATGAAGAGAGATTTCACTTAGCCAATCTATGGTCGGGTGGAACATGGAATTCCTGAACCCGGTTGGTATTTGTCTATGGTTAATAAAAGATAAGTTTATCCTGCTTTTGGTAAGGAAATGTACTGATTATTATGTGGCTTTAATGGCTGTTCTTTTATGGTTATTTATTTGGTTATATGCTAGTTATAAGCATGGTTTTATGACAAATATTAGTCATGGATATTTTCATGTTTTTACTCATAATTAAACAAATAATGAATGCAAAACCTAAGTGGTGCTAAGAAAATTAACTAGAGAAGGTAGTGACCCTTCTTGTTAAACCTTAGATAAGTTTTTAGGCCCTTATGTTCATACTTTCATTCATGACTTGTAGGTTGCATATCTACCAAGTGTTTGACAGAATGTCAATCATGGTTAGGGATGGTTAGGTCAAGTCCTGGTTCTAGTTTTTGGTCTACAAGCATCGTTTTCATGTATTTTATAAGTTCAAGAAGTTTCATAGCTTTCTGGGTAGAGGCTAAGCCCCAACCCTAAAAAGTAGCCTTAATTCTCGTAGTTGCTGTCACAACACTAGAAGAAAAAGGCCACAATCATATTCATGCAGACCTATGGGAGCGATTGGGAACCCATAGTCGCATAAAGGCCAGAGCGGTTGGGGCTTTAGGTAAGGGAAAATGTGAGTTGTCTTAAGGGTTGGACACCTGGATGGGTTGGGTTACTCTTGGAGTTCCTGTGGCACCTGAGGGAAGTAGTAAGGTCTAATTATGTTCACTCCATTTCCTTAAGGTCATTTAGGAGGTTGAGTCACATCATAGTGTTATAGAAATTTTTGGGCACTTCAACCCCAATCACAAATGTCCATAAACTGAGGGCTCTTAAGTCCCTAAAAGTGTTTCTTCATTGTCTAAAGGAACAAGGTCAACTGATTACATTATCTCCTAGAGGTTCTCCACTGAAAACTGCTCATAAATGGTCAAAACTGGACCATACTGAAAGCTCAATATAGAGGGTGCGATGCATATCACCTTCCCAATGTACAGGGTGCGATGCATACTGTTTTGCCCCTCTTAGGGTGCGATGGTCGGTAATGGACAAATGACAGGGACAAAAATGCGAGGTGGAAGATCATGGAATCTTCCAGAAGCTTCCCCTCTGACACTTGCCACTCCATTTTCGACCAGGGATGAGTAAGAGATCATCATTCTCCAAGTGGAAGCAGGAACTATCAGAGAGAGGACACTAATCGAGATCCCAAAAGATGACTCACTTCTCTGTAATCATCTATATATGGATCCCTCATTACAGAGATCCAGAGGCTGGAATTTTGTAACTTATAGAGAAGTGCTGTTGGTATTCTGGAGTACATTCACAGTGTTGGGTGATTTTTCTTTGCTTGAGGTGAAGAAGGGCTTCTTAGCTAGAGGATGATGCTGGGTCAAAGCACATGGTTGTAATCTTCTTGCTACTTTTCATCTGAATAAAGCTATTCTGTTTCCTTCCATTTCTGTGTACATATATGCCTTGTAATAATGGTTAATGCATCATCTGATCTGCAAATTATTATGAACATAGATCCTGGTTTTCTTGCCATAGTAGTATTGCTGTATTTCCCTACAGGTCTTTTGAAGCTGAGAGACAAAAGAGAAAGCGCAAAACTCTATCAAGAAGGAGAGGAAATCGGAAGCAAGACTCAGGTTGGCCCTCTTGGTTCTCCTCTCAATCTATTTTCATAAAAGGAATCAATAGTAGACTTTGATTGTTTGTTTCTAAGATAGCCACCCATCTTAGTGGGAATAGTAGCATCCGTGTGGACACTATTCCCATATAACACATAGTAACCCTCATCTCATGTGTAATCCAGTGAAAGTGGGTAGATGTGAGAGTAAGTGATGTTAAAGGGTGGTATCAGAGCGGGTTGCACTTTCTTTAGGTCATATCTAATACCACAAGGTGGTATCAAAGCATGGTTTCAATCTCTTTGGATAATTTTGATGTTGTCAAAGTTATGGTTGTCATGCATGGGACCAAGGTATATAGTTGGTTTGATCATACATGATGTTGTTGTGATGTTATGTTATTATGCATATATGTTTATGATTATACATGTACATGCTACTGTGGACTGATCTTGCAGATGAAATAAGCCTCCCTTGAACATCACTAAGGTATGGGTTTTATTTTGGTATCTATTTTGTTTATATGACATGGTATACCTGTAGGAAGAAGAGAAATCAAAGATGATGAGAAAAATGGTAGACTACAGTTCCCATGACTCTCCCTACAGATTAGTTTGGCAACAAGAATAGGAATATTCTCTCAGTTATAGTAGACACATTGAGGAGCTTGAGGGTAGAGATTAGAAGTTGCAAAGTAGACAATGACAGGTTGGTTGAGGCTCAGGAAAGACTTGCAATGGCTCAGGAGAAGCAGGTAGAGGCTAATGCAGCAATTCTTCAGAGCTTGTTAGAGTTACAGAGATAAGGACAACTAAGGATTAGTCAAGTGCAGGAAGAGAAAATAAATGGAGCCTATGATAGCAGATCTTGGTCTGGATACAAGTTTGATAGAGGGGACACATTTATAGGTAGTAGATCCTTGGATACATATGACAGGAGGACTAGTACGTATGGGCATCATTCTAGTCCCTTATCCAGGAGACATTATCACAATCATCACTATCACCTTCCTTATAGGAGGGGTGATTATTTTCCTGAGGAGTTCAAGAAAGTCAAGCCTCCTACATTTGATGGATAGATAAAGGAGCCAGAAGATGTAGAGGCATGGTTGCTTGGAATGAAGAAATTCTTTAGATTGCATAGCTATTTAGAGAAAATGAAAGCTAAGATAACCACTTTTAGTCTTAAAGGGAAAGCAAATATTTGGTGGGAGGATGTAAATAATGTCAAAGGTATTCAGGAAGAAGACTTGATTTGGGATAAGTTCAATAGTCTCTTCAAGAAGAAGTAATTATCAGAGAGGTACTATGATGATAGAGCTAAGGATTTTTTATGAACTATAGATGGGTTCTATGACATATGATGAGTATACTAGCAGATTCTTAGAGTTGTGAGGTATATGCCATATCTCAAGGAGGAGAAGGCTAAGATTCATAGATTCGTCAGTGGATTTCAAACAACATATGGAGATCGAATTGAGTTTTACGAGCCTAGATTGTTAGAGGCAACCATCTGTAAATTGAAGCATTGTTATGAGCAGTCAAAGCGAAAAGATGAGTCTAAATGTGACTTGAAGGGAAATGAGAAAGTAAAAGGAAAATGGGCACCAAAGCAGGGAATACCTCAAGATGCAAGTGAGAAATAAAATTTTTCTCCTTACAAGAATTTCAATGCAGTTGAGAAGGGACATGTGTCACAGCCTGGAGAGTAGTAGACTAGAGGTGATGGTAGGACACCGTTGCAGTGTTGGATATGTGGAAAAGATCATCATAAGAAGTATTGTCCATTGAATAGGGAGGTAGGCCTCAGATGTATAGTGCTTAGGAGGCGTAGATAGTTGGGGATGTTGGTCATAGTATTCCTCGAATTTATGCGGATGTGGATAACATGCAAGAAGATCACTAGGCATCTATCATTGAGATGGACGTAAGCTTTGTGATCAAGTTATTTCTATTTTGATTGTTCCTAGATCAATTATAGTTATGTTAATCCTAATAAGTGTGGCTTGAGAAAATAAGTGCATGCAAAGTCTTGGTTGGTGTAGTTGGCTATAGGTACGAAGAAGAGAGTTCATCATTGGGTAAGAGTTTGTGAATTTGAGTTGAATGGTATGCCTACAACAAAACATTTGAATTAGTTGGCATTGGGATCATCTAGTATTCTTTTGGGTATGGATTGTTTGTATATTCACAAGACCAAGGTATATTTCTATGACAAGGCTATTGAGCGCCTAGATGATAATGGAGAAAAGAGAACCTTGCAGGGGAAGAAGAAGCCTACATAAGTGAGGATGGTCACAACTATGCAGGATAAATATAGTTGTAGAAAAGGGTATGTGATGTTTGCAGTTCATATTTCCAGTGACAAGGGTAAGGATGTTGAGGATGCAAAAATATTCAAGAGGTACCCTATATTGCAGTAGTTTCAAGATGTGTTTCTAGTAGAGATTCCAGAGTTTCCTCTGCACAAAGAAGTATAATTTTCTATTGAGTTGGTACCAAGGGAAGCACCAACATCAAAGGCACCTTATATGATGAGTACTCCAAAATTAGTAGAGTTAAAGTTGTAGCTGAAGGAAAATGCTTGAGAAGGGATACATTAGGCCAAGTGTATGACCTTGGGGTGCACCGGTATTGTTCGTAAAGAATAAAGTTGGTACGCTCAGGTTGTGCATTTACTACAGGTAGCTGAACAATGTGACGATTAAGAACCGGTATCCATTTGCAAGGACTAACTACTTGTTTGATCATTTGAAGGGAGAAACAATGTTCTCAAATATAGATCTGCGATCAAGATATCATCAGGTGCACATGAAAGAAGAGGACATCTACAAGACTGCCTCCAAGACCAGGTATGGGAATTATGAGTTTGTTGTAGTTCGATTCAGTTTAAATAATGGTCCAACTACTTTTATGTGTTTGATGGATAGTGTGTTGAGTCTGTATCTCAACAAGTTTGTTATTGTATTCATTGATGACATATTGATATATTCTAAAAATGAGGAAGAGCATGTAGAGCATTTAGCAACATTGTTGAGATTGCTAAGAGAGCATCAATTGTATGCTAATCTTAGCAAGTGCAGTTTCTTTCAAACATAAGTACATTACTTGGGACATGTTGTTTCCAAGAATGGCATAGCAGTAGACCCGAAAAAGATAAAAGGATATCATGGAGTGGGCATCTCCTAGAAATGTTGAGGAAATTAGCACATTCATGGGCTTCGCAGGTTACTATAGGAGGTTCATTAGGAACTTCTCATGAATTACATATCCTATTACATCATTGCAGAGGAAAGGTAAGAAGTTTGAATGGAAAGAAGAGCGTGTAGCTAGTTTTGAGTAGTTAGAGACGTTGACAAATGCTCTAGTGTTAAAGATTGTAGATCCATATAAAGAGTTTGTAGTATGTACATATGCTTGCAAGAGAAGGCTTGGTGGAGTCCTTATGCAGGAATGACAAGTGATATGTTATGACTCTAGGAAACCAAATGAGCACGAGCAGAACTACATGACTCATGATCTTCAGTTAGAAACTATTATTTATGCCTTGAAGATTTGGAGACATTATCTTCTTGGCAGGAGGTTTGTGCTGATGAGCGATCACAATGGATTGAGATATCTGTTTGAACAACCGAATTTGAATGCTAGACAAGCTATATGGTTGGCTACCCTTAGTGAGTTTGACTTCGAGATCAGATACATCAAGGGTAAGGAGAACATGGTTGTGGACGCTCTCAGCAAGAAAGTGTAGTTGGACCATGTTGCAATAGTGAGCTCATATGGGACAAATTTACAAGATCAAATCTTACATGTAAGGCAATAGGATGACAAGTGCAAGGAGCTTATGCTCAAGTTACAACACGGTATAGGTGATCGAGATGTGTATTATCATCTTAAAACAAATTGTTTGGTGAGATTTAGGGACAAGATCTACGTGCCGAATGACAGTGAACTCAAGAAGCGTATCTTGAGGGAGTTTCATGTAAAACCATATTTGGGTCACGAAGGATATCAGAAGACGTTGACTGTAGTAAAGAAGTTCTACTAATGGCCGAATAGGAAGAAGGAAGTGGCAGAGTTTGTGGCGAGATGTTTGGACTGTCAGCAGGTCAAATTAGAGTGTAACCATTCAGGTGGGTTACTTCAGCCAATTTCGATTCTAGAGTGGAAATGGGAGGTGATTTCCATAGGTTTCATTACATGTCTTCCGAGGACATCGAGGTAGCATGATCCTATCATGGTTGTGGTAGACAGGTTGAGCAAGGTAGCTCACTTTATTCCAGTGAAGACTACCTATTTAGCTAGTGAGGTAGCACAAGTCTTCATCAGGGAGATCGTGAGATTGCATGGTGTTCCGAAGAAGATTGTGTCGGACAAGGATGCCAAGTTCACTTCCAAGTTTTGGAAGGATTTGTTTGCATGATTGGGGACAAAGTTGGCCTTTAACACGACTTATCATCCACAAACAGATGGACACACATAGAGGGTCAACAGGATATTAGAGGACATGTTGAGGATGTATGCCATCCACCAACAAAGGATATGGGAGGAGTACCTTCCATTGGTTGAGTTTGCCTACAACAACGACTATCAGGAGTCACTGAGGATGAGTCCATTTGAGGCACTATATGGGTGGAGTTGTAACGCTCCCATCAATTGGAGTGATCCAGTGAATAGGGTACTTATTGGACTGAACATGTTGGCAGAGATTGAACACGAAATGCAGGTTATAAAGAAGAATCTAAAGGCAACATAGGACAGGCAGAAAAGTTATGAAAACCAATGCAGGTCATTTAAGGAGTTTCAGGTTGGGAAGCATGTGTATTTGTGCATCAAGCCCAAGAAGAACTCCTTGAGGATCAGATCATGTGCCAAGATAGCACCATGGAATTGTTTTCCTTTTAAGATCCTTGAGATGATTGGACCAGTAGCGTACAAACTTGCACTGCCTCCGATAGTGAAAGTCCAAAATGATTTTCATGTTTCATTTCTTAAAACGTATGTAAAGGATATTGATCATGTTATTGATTGGTCCATATTACCGGTGTAGCAAGAAGGATAACTCCAGCTGGAACCCTAATACATATTGCTCAACAAAGCACTCGAGCAGGTTAAAGTGCAGTGGAAGCACTTTGGGCCCAATGAAGCTACATGGGAGATGGATGATTAGATGCACACTATGTATCCTTCATTGTTTTTTAGTGAAGGCAAATGAGCCTTGGCATTTGTACATATTTATGTATGGTTGCTATTGTAAATACCGCAACGAGCTAAGTTATAAAGCTCCTATAAGAGGTATGGTTGTCATGTTGTCATGTTTTACATGATGGTTTTGCTTTTGAGCATGATGTTATTGTAAATACTGCAATGAGCTGGGTTATAAAGCTCCATAGTCAGTATATTTTTTCTCTTCAATAATTTTGCTGGGTCTAGGTGTGGTTTAACATTGAGGATGGTGTTCCCCTAAGGGGGAGGGGTTTGTAACAACCTCGAGTTAAAATTTCATGTAGTAAAAGTTAATAAAGGTAAAATAAGACCACGGGAAATGGAAACTTATTCCAAGTTGAATGTGGGGAAAATATCCTAGTGGGCATCTGTTATGCTTCTTAACCTGCAAAGCAATACTGAACAGAGAATATGCGAGAAAAATACCCAGAAACACAGAAAATGCGAAGAAAATATACCCAGAACACAAAATAGCAATGATTTTATTACTCAGAGAGAAATGTTCACAGGCCTCTTCGAGGGGGCAACCTCCAATAGAGCAGAGCTCGATTACAAAACAAGACACGATACTCCTCGCAGGAGTCTCTATCCTTTATATATGACTCATACATGCAATACCACGGGCCAATACCATGGGTTTTATTAATAGCATCTATCTAATACTACCGCCCATATTACAACCTTTAATTTAATACTACGCCATTTGTAAACTAACTGTTGGGTCCTTCATTAATTGCGGGTTAACCACTTACAAATATTAATATGGGCTTTATTGACTCTTGACTATGACGTGATCCCATGACATGAATAAGGGGGTTAGGGTGGGACCCTAAAATGCCCTCCCCCTTAAGACTAGCCTTGTCCTCAAGGCTGAAGCTGCGGAAACTGCTGAAGAATAGTGGCTGGTTCCCAAGTTGCATCTTCCGGAGAGGTGTCTTTCCATTTGACGAGGACCTCTTTAATCATGCGGTCGCGCAGGTGCTTGTCTCGTGTGTCTAGAACCTGTTCCGGTTGAAGCCAGATTGACCCTTCCTCATCCAATTCCGGTAGACTGGTTTGAACTCGGCAATTGTTCCCAATCACTTTCTTGAGGCACGATACATGGAAAACTGGGTGGATTTTTTGCTGTAGGTGGCAAAGCCAACTTGTAAGCCACTTCTCCAATGCGCTGAAGTACTTGGTATGGTCCATAGAATTTTGGAGAGAGCTTTTGACAACCCTTGTCTTTGAGTGATGTTTGCTTATAGGGTTGTAGCCTCAAAAAGACCTGATCCCCTTCTTGAAATTGGCGCTCTGAGCGATGTTGGTCAGCCTGTTGCTTCATACGGTTCTGAGCTTGATGAAGATTCTCGCGCAGGTGGGCGAGCATGGTTGCGTGGTATTGTAGGAGTTGATCCACGGCTTGTACTTTGGAGCACCCCGTGAGATAAGAAGTAGGGGAAGGCGGAATTTGACCATAGACTGCTTCATAGGGAGTCATTTTGGTGGTGGCATGAT
>APFE031585805.1:0-13613 GCA_000404065.3 Pinus taeda | reverse complement strand
CATCATAGAAATATTTCACGCATTTGAAGCCAACTAAAACCTCACTTGGAGGGAGGAGCACCACCAAATAGCCATGAATCACCTTTGATTCCCCATGAGCCGAAGATCTTGCCAAGGATCAATTGTCCTCAATTGATCAATGCACTGGGTATTTAATACCATATTTCATGATTTAGTTACCTTTAGCGGCATCCCTCTTTTATGGATTTTTCCAATTGCCTAGCTCTTTTTTTGGAAAAGCTCGTATTTATCTCCCATGAGGATTTTCCTCATAAAATATTTCCTTTATCTCCCGCAAAGCTTTTATGTCCGATGGATCTTTATCTCCCATCCATCTCATGGATCACCAATCCATCAAATCTTATCTAGAATCACATCTAGAATCTTTATCATGAAAGATTCGTCTCTATCCCATTCCTCAATGGAATTTGATAAGCATCTCCTCTCTTTTGGTGCTCCACCCTCCAAGTGATTTATTTTATTAATTTATTTAATAACACATTTTCTTTTCATATTACATATGACCTAGCTTTCCTCAACTTAGGTTTAGAATAGTTTAACCCAGAAAGGAGGGTATCAAACCTAGATTTCCTCAGCTTAGATTTACAAACATTTAACACACAAGGGAGGATATCACACCTAGCTTTAACTTAGCTTAGGTTTACAATAATTTAGTACATAAGGGAGGAGTGTTACATACTCCCCCCCTTAAATTTTACACCGTCTACAGTGTATCACTTCATCATGTCCTTGTTCACAGTTAATTGTTGTCTGAATCAACAACTCTCATGGCTCTGCCATCTGAGACAATTTTTCCGATGTACATCAATCACAAGGAGTTCTCCCAGCACCTATCCTTCCATAGCTACATCGGTCTCAAGGAGTGCTCTGCTTTCATAGCTACCTGTAACATTTTTTTCAAACCATTTGTGAGAATTATAGATGAAAAATTTTAACTATGATAAATATCATAATCTGTTACTTAATATTATTAAAGCAACTATTGCTTATCATTTTTTTTATCTGAAGAATGTGTGTTCTCTGCTTGCTTTCTTTCAACCCTTTGTGTTATTTTCGAACACCTATTTCTTGCAGTCTCTCTACATACAATACACTAGTTAGCATATTTTCTGCATTAATATGGCTGCAAGGTAATAACAGATTAGTTCACATAACAATATATATTCTTCGTAATTGTATGCCAAACTACAATTAACAATAGTCACTTATACCAAACTTACTTTCCTTCTTCTGGGTAACCTCCAAGTTTGTTTACCTAGACAGGCATCTATCCAATGACTCCACGCATACCTACACACAAGGAATGTTATACACACCAAAACACATTTCATTTTTCAACCTTGTAGCATATGTAGTCATATTGTCTCATATGTCCCGTTGTACATAGTCCATCTGTGGTACATCCTATAATACCATCCTCATGGTATCACCTGCATAACATGGACTTTATCCACATATTCTTCCACCTTTTAGGTATTAGGTGAGATTTTATTTAGCCATACACCTATTGTACCATCCATTTAAAACCATAATACCTATTTTGCCTAAATTTCATTTTATGTACATCTAGTTTCCATCATGCATATATATGTATTTTACCTTCACTTTACGAACCGCAATCTCCACATGCTCAAGCATGGCTAGTTTGGAGAATTACATCAAAGATCAACCCAATAACATAACCTAAAATTGCAGGTAGAAAATTTCCTCAGAAATAATAAGGATTTAACTCTTCTGTACAATTCCAATGAGAAGTTATTTTCTTAACTGCATGCAAACTACTTTTTCCATGTAGAATTTCTAGCTCTTGCCAAAGCGTTTTCACATCTATGTTGCACGTACCTCAACAATTCTAATTTGAAATATACAATTAAACCATTAATGAACTCATTCATTATGCTTTATGCAGAATTACTCACAAAGCAAACATTTTTAGAAAACAAAGTCTTCATGCTTTACAGGCTTGACCATACCTACTTCATAAGCTTCTTTATCTCAACTTGATCTCATGCTCCAAAAAAAATGATATGTTCACGCACTTTCTTGTCACAGGCATGATCACCTTCCTAGCCCATCCACACATACTCATATTGCAGAATGTTGCAACAGATAATCCGCTGCAACCAGAAATCTCTTCATAATGGCTATGGAAATTTGCGTATTTTAATTGCATAGTTGTAAGGCCATTCAAATGCATCTCCGTGGAGAAGCAGTATCATCTCATGAAGATCAGAGACTACTTTTGTATCATCACAAGCACAAATATGTGAGGTGATTCAGATCGTCCAAAGATCGATGCTCGCTGCTGACTGAAACAATCTAATCAAATTTGCATTTTTCGAATCAGCAAACAATTTTCAAATTAAGCATGCAATTCTGAAAAACAGAGAAGGGTGTCTGCCTCCTAATTAATAACAGATTCCTGGAGAGTATCGCTTTCAGCACGGTGCAGAGAACAACTTGTAGTTTTTTTATCAGTGCCTCGCCATTTGACTTAGGTACTGACTCCCTTACAGTTTTTGGGGTTCTCTCTTCCTTGATGACCTTTCTCACTGACCTCCTACTGTTGTTCAATTGCTCTTGATGAACCTTTTGTTTTCTTTTTATCACAACGGTACTGCTTCCACAGTTTTCTTGGTATGAATGCGAGTCAATAAACATTTGTTGCGGACTTCATTAAACTGCGGAAAACTACTGTAGAGATTCCAATGATACCAATTTATTGTGAGAGATCTCAAGCTCGAAATCTCGCTGGAAAGATTAAAGGTAGAAGGGGCACGGCAGTATTTTACAGGTGCTCAACGCCTTGAGAGCCATGAAATTCTGAAATCAATATCTCTTGACGAGTTTTACTCATTATCAACAAAAGAACGCATTATATACTTTTCAGAGAAAAGTTGTGCGTAATTTTAACTTTTAAATTTGTATAGAATAAGGGAATTTTAAGTCTCACATTGACTTAGAAAAAACATAACTCATCTTTCATATAATATGGATATAAGAGAACGTTGTAAGACATACGAATATGGATATCTTACAAGTATAGATATCTTATCTTGTAGAACGACTTATATTATTTTCCTGAACATTTGAGATGAACGGTTTAATATTTAATATTATTGAAGATCATTTTTTTTCTATGAATTTTTTTTAGACTATTTGATTATATATCCTCTAGCCATTTCAAACATTTAACTTTTTGCTTATTTTCTTCTTTCCATTTTGGTTTGACGATTTTTGAACCCACAGCCATTATAAAACAAAAGTAGTAGTATGCCATTTTCAAATCCATTGTTGGTTAAGGGAACTTATAAATCAATCATTCAATATTCAAAGAGAAGGCTATCGATCAAAGCTCGAAGCCATCCACTGACTGGTGACAATAGACACCTTGCATGGTAGTAGTTTGTGGATCCTTCACGTTGAGCTGCATCCATTAACCAGTGAGTTACCACAAATTCAAAAACACAGTGTCACGAATTGATATCATCCTTATATTTTAGTTCATTCATATATTTCTATTTTCACACGTTTTACCTGAAACTTGATAGCACACCGATGAGTGAGAAAATAATTATGTTATTTCAGAACCATTGAACGGACATTATCATAAGAGGAAAATCTATAATCAACCCTAATAGGGTGTCAAAAAATAAAAGCAAAGCACACAACTCACAATACAAAATAGAAGCAAAAGTGTTTACAGTAATCTAAGAGGATTCACCAATAAGAAGACCCAAGGGAAAGCATTTTTTTAGTTCAAACCCTAAATTTTAAACAATGGAAGTACTTGTACTCATACATACCGTGGTAATGTTTCTCAAAACACAAGTATTTTTCTCACGTGTAAAATAATTTTCCACAACAGCTTGGATAGAATTCCACAGAAATTACTTACGGAAACTTCTTTTGGAACCCCATTTCCCCCTCCTTTGAAACGAAATATGATAGGACTGCATACATGTAATTATTTTGAACCAGTGAAAAGGGTTACAACTAATCCCAGAACAATGACACAAGCATCGTTGTTGCAAGAGGAAAGATCCATTCCCTCTGCTCATTTTCCAACTAGAAATGCATCTGTACAAGGTGCTTTATTCTATTCTCCATTCCTTTTATCCCTCAAACAGTCAATCAGAGACTTTCTGTTCGACTAGAATATGGGAATCGAATCAATTACTGAGACCAAAAATATGCTGTAAGCTTCAACCTGCATCTATAAAGTGGATTTATATTCACCTTTAAACTGCATCTATAAAGTGCATATATGCATCTATAAAGTGGATTTATATTCACCTTTATATGCATCTATAAAGTGCATATATATTCACCTTATCCAACTGATAGAATTTTTAAGTTTAAGATGCTCACAATTGATTATCCATGTGTAAGCAGAACGAAATAAATGAGATTTAATATCGACATTACAGGAACACGATAACCTCAAACAAATAGTTGTTCGTTAATTATTTCAAAAGTGCATAACATTAATTACCTATCAAGATAGCTTTGGGCTCATTAATAATGTGAACAATGTCACAGAAGGAGGGGCGTTGGGATTCAAGAGTCTGCCGCAAACATTTAGCAACTATGGATTTGTTGTTGCACATGGTTGTCAGTACGGCAACACTATCGTCAACTCCGTAACCTCGTCACCTCTCATACCAAGAGCAGGCACGATGGTGGTTGCAGCAATGAAACAACACTACAGCCTTAGCTATCATTAGTCGAGTGCCATACTTGTTCTTCCCTTCACGTAAACTTATGATAAAATAGTAGGTATTACGTAAAGGCTCAAAAGAGATAGTGCATATACAAACTAACAAGTTATGTGTTTTATAACCACTAGAACAAGGAATCAATATTACTAATCAATGAACAACAGTCTAACCAGGGAAGACATCGCTCCCACTTTCTGTTATCCCTCCCTTATCATTTGTTATAGTAACATTGTTGCTTTCAACATATTTTTCTTAATTCATTATCATAATTAGGAAACCTACAGTTTTTTTTCCATTCCTTTCTTAAACAAAACTAGAATAATACAAAAAATAGAATGAAATCCATCATTCTTAAGTCTGCGTGGATTTTTGGTTGCTTTTATCAATAATTCATGGTTTTAGAATCACCCAAACTAGTGTGCACGATATTTAAGAAACCTACTCTCAGTCGAAAAAAAAGAAACATTGTTTTATCCCTTTAAACTTGTGATATACATTCATAAGGTAGTGTTCTAAATGGAAAGAATGTCAATCTTATCCAATATTGTTGCTTTTTACAAGCAGTTTAATGGATAGCATTATTATATTCGTGAGCAAAGAGAAAATCGACTTCTTCTTTTTTGGGGGTCGAAGATTTTCTTACCTCTCCAAATTATTAGACGAGATCAAGCTCTCTTGGATGTTTCCCATCATCTAGCACAGCTACAGATAAGTATTTTTCCAATATCCACCACAACTGCACGCCAACTATTGGCATATCCATGCCATGCAATCTAGGATTATATGATTAGGACCATTATTCGAAGTTTGAGCCGTAAAGTTTGGATGAAGCCCATGTCATCCTTATTACACACGTAGTTGTATAGTAACTCTATCCACACGTAATTGTCTGTAGTGCAATGGAAAACAGCATCAGTAGAGATTTTTTTATTTTTTGTTTTTTGTTTACACACTATCCCTGGTGTTGATGGTTAATTTAGCAACGTATGCTGATTTGGACTCCATTCCCTGTTGACAATCCCCGTGCAGGACTGGAGGATCGACTTCACTCCAACCCATTCTCCATCCTATGGCCTGAATTGTAGCCCTCCAACATCTTCCTGAGCTAGCACAGTCAGAGTCGCTTCATCTTAGTGGCAACCCATCCCCAAAGCCAGCTCCGGCGCAGGGCATGGAGAATCATGATTTAACCTTAGATGAGAAATGGGACCCTCACTTGGTATGGAAACAAAGCATCATCCAACCGCCAAACACTGCAATGCTCTAGAGAGAGGAAAAACCCGATCGATGCCCAAATGCACTTGGGAAGCACTCTTAACACATATTCTCCTTGTTGTGATATTCTGTCGAGGAGAATATTACTTGGATGGTTGTTAACTAATGGGTATGCCCATACAAATCTTATATACACAACGTATATATCGCACTCGGATTCAATCTTGGGTGAGGCCGCTTATGCTATCTATTGACCCAAATTTTAATATATATCCCAAAAATGTATAACATAGAAATCAATCCATAATACGCGTATGGAAGGTAATTAATTTTTCAACTGTAAAAGTTAATTTTTATTTTAAGGAATAATATCCCCTTGTTCTATGTTTCAAAAATTGAACTTACACCATCATCTTATTTTTATGTATAAAATTTTAATTTTGGTGGCTTAACTCAATTTAATCACCATGCGTAAATTAATTCTAACTTCGTTCTTCGTACCAGGGTTTTTTAAAACCTCCATGACACATCCAAATTAAAGATTAGAGTATGGATGGCTATGCTATGCTCTTGACGTTTCAACCCTCGCGCTTATAATTATTTAATTTTAGACCATATACACCGTCATTTACATTCTATAATATATCGGTCCATAATTTATATATGGGAGGGTATTGTTTTTTTCCAATTTCTATATTTTCTTTTATCTTAAGAATAATATCTCATGTTCCATGTTTTGACAATATACCTTACCTTATAGGTTTCAAACTCTTTTGTTATTCAACATATGTATTTATGTTGTCCCTTCCTAACAAATTCATTTTATGACAAACATAAATATTGCATACAACAAGAACTCCAAATGGGCTTCCCCATTCTTTTCTCTAAACATTTTTAATATTTAGATCCAATTTTAAGGAGTCTAGATTTAACACTTATACCAGGACCCTTTAGAAGAGTTTGTGGTAGTGAGGCCAATTTTAGGCTAAAACTTGTCCATACCTTATGGAGGCGTATTGGCCCACAGGCCGTAAGGCTTGAAATTGATTTCTCCAATACCATTTGTAATGAACCTCCTGAGCCTACCTTGGAATTTACCCTCTAGGACCATAAATTTAAAATTTCGGGTTCATTCACAGTCAAAGCTTTACCCCTCTTTGCAAATCTTGTCTTCTAAAATTACCTCAACCATATTACTGTTACGCCATAGTACAAATTTCTCATTAATAGTTTTACTGGTTCCCTTATATGGAACCTTACATTCATTAACATATCTGATGTATGTGACCGACCATTAAACTTGTGATAAGAGGCACCCTATCAAAATATCTGGGTAAATCTCTACCAACACTAGTGGAAATTAATTTCATGATCATTGTAGTGTACACTACTTTATTCACCATAATTTCATTCCCATGCATACTAGTTAGACTTGCAACATAGATACTTAACCCATTAGTCATAAAATGGGAAACATTATTTCCTCAATTGGTGAGTATGCGTAAGTAGATATCACTTTAGAGCATTATGATCATACCATATCTCTGTAGTGAATGTAATACGATCAGTTAGAGAATCCATAGTCATCTCACATATTCATACATAATCTTAACGTAGACCATGTTAGTATATATATCACGGCCTGCCATGCTTCCGTTACTAACTCTATTCTTAGATGTAAAAGAGGTCATATGTACAATACTACCATCACTCTCATAGTAATACATTAGCACAGGTAATCTAATTATTTGTCAATCCATTTAATGTACTTCTACAAATAACTTCACACTAGAAAGCCACATCCAAGTCGATCATGAGAAATCTAACGTTGTGACACCAATAACAACAACTAATTACCCTGATTCCACCATTTCTCATATACATTAAAAGTCACATACATAAGATAGTAATTATTTCCATACAGATAACACCTCGTATATACAACTGAGCTACATGGGTTAACCATTTTAATAGTAGGAAAGAGAGATAAGAAATCAACCATCAGCATACCTGAGCTAAATGATTTAACTTCATAACAAGTAAGGATTAATATAGAACCCATACCATTTAAGTGAATCTCATCAAAGTAGAGAGAAACACCACTAAGTCTATTAATACATAATCCTATGTAATTATCGTGACATTATCATGGTGAGGAGACTTAGGCAATCATCCCATAGAAAAACTGGAACAATAACATAAACTTATGAAACTATTCTCATAAACAAACTAAAACTACAACAGCGAGAGAGAGAGAGAGTCATCATACAAACATTCCACGCATTTGACACCAACAAAAACCTCACCTGGAGGGAGGAGCACCACCACCCAGCCATGAATCACCATTGATTCCCCCCGAGCCAAAGATCTTGCCAAGGATCAATTGTCCTCAATTGATCAATGCACTAGGTATTTAATACCCTCTTTCATGATTTAGTTACCATTAGCGGCGTCCTGCTTTTGTGGCTTTTTTTAATTTCCTAGGACTTTTTTGAAAAACCTCGTATTTATCTCCCACGAGGCTTTTCATCATAAAAGCTTGTATTTACCTCCCACAAAGCTTTTATGTCCAATGGATCTTTATCTTCCATCCATCTGATGGATCACCAATCCATCGAAGCATATCTAGAGTCACATGTAGAAGCTTTATCATGAAAGATTCATCTCTATCCCATTCCTCAATGGGATTTCGCAAGCATCTCCTCTCTCTTGGTGCTCCACCCTCCAAGTGGTTTATTTTATTAATTTATTTAATAACACATTTTCTTTTCATATTACATATCACCTAGCTTTCCTCATCTTAGGTTTAGAATAATTTAACCCACAAAGGAGGGTATCAAACCTAGCTTTCCTCAGCTTAGGTTTACAAGAGTTTAACACACAAGGGAGGATATCACACCTAGCTTTAACATAGCTTAGGTTTACAATAATTTAGTACACAAGGGAGGGGTTTTGCACTCACCGCACCACAGCACCTCCAGGCAGCAGACCTCTAGCACTGTCATGCATTCAACATCTCCACGTAGCAAACTATAAATGGGAGCGGGAAACTGGCAGAATACAGGAGTTACAAGTCTAAACTGGGACCTATGCTCTGATACCATGTCAGGCTAGGAGGTATCTCAAAGCAATTGTGATTTTGCATTAAGATTGATCATATATATGTACATGCAGGGAGAGACTCTTGGGCTTCATCTCCTAGTGTCTCTTCATATTCCAATTCTCCTTATTTTATATTTGCATTATTTTACATGGATTACCTAATCCCAAAGATTAGGTGTCAGCACATCTCATTTCTCAATATGTACTCAAATAAAATTTCAAATTTTTCATTAGCTACAAAAGAAATCATTATAAATATTTATTACATCAAGAAAGTAGATTTCATAAATAATATTTCATGTATAATAAAATCAAGAACCCATAAAAATATCTACCAACACTAACCCAACCAAAAAAAAAACTAATAATATCATGTAATAAATTACTAATAATCTAGTGTCATAAACAACAAAGACTAACTAGATGCAATAGAGAAGCAAATGAAACGTTATATAATAGTTAACTGGAAAATATAATAGCAATGAGACATTATATAATAGCTAACTGAAAAATATAATAACAACAAATATTGCATGTTTTTTGTCCATATATGATCTATATTGGAGTTGGGCTTCAAGATTTTTTATTTTTAAATAAATGGGTGGATGTGACTTGTTTTCAAGGCAATATTCTTGGTCTAATATATTATCCAAAGGATGATATGAAAAGTATGTGAAAGGTGTTTAGTTTCAAATAAAAAAAAAAATCAAAGAATAACATATTTAATTTTAAAAGCCTTGAGGAATTTTGATTTTTAAATAAATGAGTGGACAAATTTTGATTTCAAGAGAACATTTTTTGTCTTATACACCATCCAAGGCATGATATGAAAACTATTTGACACCGTTTTTAGTTTCAAATCAAAGAAAATCAAAGAATAACATATTTAATTTTAAAAACTTTGAAGAATTTTGATTTTTAAATAAATGAGTGAGAGGGTTTGATTTCAATTTTCGTTTAGAAGATTATGAACTATAAATTAGAATAACTCTGAGAAAGGTGATGAATTTAAGCAAATCAAAGTGCTTGAATGTGACAGATAGCGATGCAAAAACACATGCAGCATTTCACATCTCATTCTCTCGTTAGATGAGTTAGATGAAATAGTGAAATTTAGATGATTTTTTGTGTTTCTTTTATCATTTCATTTTTATGCAAATTTTAGGGTGCCAATTTTTTGAAATGGTTAAATGCTCATTTTCTTTCATCTCTCTTATATTTTGAATCCTCCTCCTCACTCTAATAAATTTTGTTTTCATTATTTTAACATCGTTCAATTTCAGTGATTGGATCACAAGTAACCCTTACAAATGGAAGATAGTGGGGTATGTCAAAATAGTGTTATTTGACAATCGTTTTACATGCAAATATTGATTTTTGTGATCCTTGCAATAATTAATTAAAATATTTATCATGAAAATAAAAAATAAAATCTTTATTAAAAATAAAAAATTAATGCCTGCTGTATTTATCAACCAAATTTATTAATATGATTGTGCTAATAGCAGTATAAAAATATAATAATCGTTAAGAAAGTTTCACATCTACTTTAAAAATATACTCATGAAATAATGACACACAACTTTTAAACATTTTGTTATTATCAATTAGTTTGTAATATAACGTGAAGTGCAACTTTAATACATGACATCTTTTAAAAGAAATATGATATCTATATTTAGAATACCTACCTTATAAAAATAATAATTCAAAATTCAAAATTAATTTTAAATGTATATAAATACAAATAAATATTTGAAATTATTTTTATAAAATTTAATTATTTTAAACATCAATGAATTTAGACTTCTGTGATCCATAACAATTGTTTAGATAATTTTCGGCAAAATCACAAAATTCATCATTTGTTGACGCGTTTCGAACCAACTAGTGTGGTTCATCGTCAAGACAAGTTGAAGATACAGATCCAGTGCAGCTTGTTAAATAGTCTAAGCAGAGACTCAAATGGCTAAAAAATTATAACGGCTACTTTTCCACTCAAGGACCCAATCAAACTTCCTTTAACCAATTTAATATTAAATTACTATTATATTTATGGAGGTAGGTTAACCAGGGGAAAAATAAAACAAATCAAAGGTTAATTTGTTCAAAATAAAAAATATTAATCCAATATATATATATAAATATATATATATATATATATATTAATATAACTATATATATATATATAACAATATTTATTTAAATTACTAATTCATTAAATATATAAATATATATGTATATTCTCATATTTTTATTTTATATCTAATCTTCTAATAATACCCTATTTGATGCTTAGTTATTAAAATATTATATATTTATTAGATAAAAATATATTTATTATTTAACCTAGGTAAAAGTAGATCAATGGTTAGTTAACAAAACCAAACCATTTATCTATTTAAATATTAATATCTAAAGATGAATATATATAAAATATATTATATATATATAATAATATTTTCCAATACCTAACATTCTAGTAGTATTTAAATTAATATTCTATAAATTTATATTATTAGATAAATATAAATCTAATATAAAACAAATTTATATTATTAGATTCTAGAAGTACCTTAATTTTCTTTTATTTTTTATTTTTTTCGACAAAACAAATTTTAATTAATGAATTAATTAATTCTAAATATATTTATAAAAATAGCAAAAGGTCGTTAAAAAATTCTTATGCTAATAAAAAATATACCCTACATTCTAAGGAAAGATCAAATTATCTTTAATTATCCGATTAAATATATATAATAAGCTAGGTCATAAATAAAACAAACTTAGAAGAAGGATTACAACTCAAATTTAATCTTCGAAAATAAAGGGAAAAAGAGGGGAATAAATTATACCATTAGGTCGAAAATTAAAAGGGGGAATAAATAAAAATAGGAAAATAATTTAATACACCAAGGGAACCAACCCCTAAGGGGAGGAAACAAGAAACGTTGAGGCCTTACTTAGAAGGGACCGCGGAGGTTAGGAAGACAGGGCTGGGACCCAGCAGCTGTTGATCTTCCAGCCATCATCCCGATTAAGATTATGAGGTCTTTTTTCAATTTTCAAGGCCTCCCTAAACTTGCGATGGTGAAACTGAGCAACTTTAGCAATGACTTGGGCCTCTTCGATACATACATGATGCATCGTCTTCTCAGCATGTTCAGCCAGTTGGTCCTACCATGCTTCAAGTCAGCCGCATGCTCGCTAATCCTCTGATTGATAGAGCGACCTGTCTCACCAATATAAGGAACCCCACAAGAGCACGGAATGACATAGACGCCCTTCATGTCTTTGGGGTCAATAGGATCTTTCACAGACCTGAGGGAGCTACAGATAGTATTAAGAGGTCTAAAAGTTGCGGGTACATCAAACTTTCTCAGAATCCTCGCAATCCTATCCATGGTCCCTTGGATATAAGGAAGGTTGACCCCCATGGCACGATCACTGGAATCCCTACGGATTGACGGCTCCTTCTTGGTTGTCTTCCGTTCCTAGATGTTCTCATCTCTAAGAAAGTGGATGGTTCCTTTTCTCATCAAGTGTTTAGGAAGAAGACGCATACTGAGCAGTACTTGCATGCTTCTTCACATCATTTCCCAGCTCAAAAGTTAGGGGTTCTAAGCACTCTCGCCACCCGGGCTGTTAGAATCTCGGATGAGGAGAGCTTGGAAAAGGAGAAGGCTCGTCTCCTAGATGTCTTTGTGAAAAATGGTCACAAGAGACACCTGGGTCATAAGGCCTTCCTCAAGGCTAAGAAGGAGCCGTCAATCCGTAGGGATTCCAGTGATCGTGCCATGGGGGTCAACCTTCCTTATATCCAAGAGACCACGGATAGGATTGCGAGGATTCTGAGAAAGTTTGATGTACCCGCAACTTTTAGACCTCTTAATACTATCCGTAGCTCCCTCAGGTCTGTGAAAGATCCTATTGACCCCAAAGACATGAAGGGCGTCTATGTCATTCCGTGCTCTTGTGGGGTTCCTTATATTGGTGAGACAGGTCACTTTATCAATCAGAGGATTAGCGAGCATTCGGCTGACTTGAAGCATGGTAGGACCAAATCCTCAGCCCTGGATGAACATGCTGAGAAGACGATGCATCATGTATGTATCGAAGAGGCCCAATTCATTGCTAAAGTTGCTCAGTTTCACCATCGCAAGTTTAGGGAGGCCTTGGAAATTGAAAAAAGACCTCATAATCTTAATCGGGATGATGGCTGGAAGATCAGCAGCTGCTGGGTCCCAGCCCTGTCTTCCTAACCTCCGCGGTCCCTTCTAAGTAAGGCCTCAGCGTTTCTTGTTTCCTCCCCTTAGGGGTTGGTTCCCTTGGTGTATTAAATTATTTTCCTATTTTTATTTATTCCCCCTTTTAATTATCGACCTAATGGTATAATTTATTCCCCTCTTTTTCCCTTTATTTTCGAAGATTAAATTTGAGTTGTAATCCTTCTTCTAAGTTTGTTTATTTATGACCTAACTTATTATATATATTTAATCGGATAATTAAAGATAATTTGATCTTTCCTTAGAATGTAGGGTATATTTTTTATTA
>APFE031585797.1:0-27016 GCA_000404065.3 Pinus taeda | reverse complement strand
TTTGATGCATGACTCTTTCACTGGATGGCTATGTCCATGCCACATATATCATGTATTTGAACTATCATACTGTGTCTCTCAATGCAGATTCTCGCGACAGCTATATATGGTCTTGTAAAGCACTTCACCTCTCTCTCTCTCTCGAGGCTCATGCTTTAGGGGGCATCTGTTACGCAGTAATTTGTCACCGTTGGTCACTGTCCCTGCTACCCTTGCTTTCGCACAGTGGAGGACGCAGTTATAGACCTGTGACCAGTGACACAACTTAAAAACACTTGCATTGGATTCTCCTAAGTATGAACTTCAAAATCCCTGAAGACACCTTTTGAAGATTAGCCCTAAAAAGTGCCCTTTTTCCATTAGCGCGGGTCCACAGTGTCTTACCCGCTCCAATGGCTCAGTTCCTCCAAAGAAGGTGCGCCCATGGACGCTCTGTCACAGAACAAAGCCCGCGCCACCCAAATTTGGTCATGATTTTTGGCCAGCACGCACTGAAGTGTTTTTTCCTCCATTGCTCATGGAGTTCTTTGGGGAAAAATCCCATGGAAGTGGTCGAGTGTTGTCTTTTTTATCCATGACAACCCAGTTCAGTGGCTATTCTGGGACAATGCCAATCTTCAGTAGGTGTCCGGATACAATGCATACTTCCTCCTCCTCCATCTATAAATGACTGTCACCCTGCATTGAACCAACAATTTTTTGCTAGAGCCATTGTGAGTGCTGAGATTATGCTGGAGTGATAGTGAGAATTGAGAACTATAGAGGGGTTATGCTGCCAAAATATTGAGAGAGAAGAGGTCACTTTGCAAGGCGTATTTAGTTGCTGGCCCAGTCAGAGGAGGTTCAACATCAGAACCTTTGGTTGTAATCTCTCTCTGTTTTTACTAATTAATAGACGACTATCATTATGGTTCCACTCATGTGTCTCTTAATGGTATTTGAGTTATATCTTGTCTGACCGATATATAATTGCATATGCTGGATTTTACGCTTGTATTTGTATCGTTCCTTGCGTGTGCAGGTGTCCATTCACGAGGAGCGTGAGGATCGTGACCAGCCAGAGCAAAGGAACGGGGACGACGTTTCTTCTACAACAACTAGCGTTGGATTCCAGGTAGATCATCATGATCGATCTCTGATTTATGCAATTAGGAACCTTCTTGTAGCGTTGTGTGATTGTTGCTAGACCCGTGTTGGGCTAGTGGGATCGCCTCTATCCGTAGAGGGGATTTACCAGTTCAACACTCCATGTATGATGTCTTGGTCCAAATTATGTGTACAAAGCTTCCTTCATTTATGCCCATGTGGTGATGTCATTGTGGATGTGACCAACACCAATCTCCTTTTCTCTAGTTCTCCACCATAGATTCACGTTTCCTTTCAAATATGTAGCAGTTTCCCTAATATTGTCCTCCTATAGGCATGTCTCCAACTATCCAAGATATTGCTCACATCCCAACAAAATATGCCAGTCGCCTTATCATTCTTGGTACCATCATACAATTCTAGTTCCCTCACCTTCACCTTCACTAAAGTACCAAGTGAACCCTATCCAATTGATTTCTTCAATACTTCAATCATCTCTATCTTCTCATGGGTCATTGACACAAGATCACCGACCTTCATCTTTAACTGATCCAATCTTCAACCTTTAGCATGATTCTTCTCTATATAAGTAGTTATCTTGTCAAGCTCATGTACTTGTGAAAACATTTGTCTCATACTCTTCATTTGATCCTACATTTCTTCATACTCTTCATTGAAACTTTGCATAATCTCCTACATTGATTTTATGTGCTTCTCCATGGAAGACATTCTTTCCTCCAACTTTTGTTCAAACTAATAACTACTTTGAGATACTTCCACCTTCTTTGTCTCAAACTCTTCTGTGCATGTGGTAGCTCTGATACCACCTCTCACACCCCCAGAGAACTCCTCGAGTTAAGAAACATCGAGGCCCTCTGAGCATGCAACACTAGTGAGGTTCCTCGTAATGGAAATGACCAACTTATGAGAACGTTACTCCCAAACTACACCTCTAATGCTTCTACATCTTATTCATGTGTGCAAAATCCAAGATGTAATCTAAACACAAGTATAATTCTCAAACTTTAATTGATGTCCACATCCATGTACAATAGTCCACAATATCACATCATTATTGTGCTACAATATTATTTCACATTCATATAATACACAATTGTTCAAAATGTACACCACATATAAGAAAGGGGACCCTCAGTCCTTTCTTAAAATTATATTATAACTATCTTCAAATTGTAATACAATTGTTGCAAAATTAAATATGTTTAGGCCCTTAGCCTTCCCCCAAAATTTCAACCAAAACAGACCAATGGTTTTCCATAAACCAAGTTGCAAACACAAGAGAAAAACATCCCAACCCATTTTAGCCTTCCCTTGCATGACTCAAGCACAAGACTCATTGGTCTAGGCATGTCGACTTCTCAACTCAGCCTATACTCCTCTTGACCTACTACTACAAACCCAGAATGCGACCTTTGATTTGTTCCAGCAACAAGTGCGCATGACCTGTTCTCTTCAATTCGACTCCTCTCTACCATGAGGGTAAAGCGAGCCTCATGCAACTTGCCTTTCTTCGTTCAAACTTGCAATTCCATTCCAAAAATGTTCATACGTGTTTTCATCTGTTCCTTATATGTTCTAACTCCATCTTGCTCTATTCCATTCCTTCTACTTGTTTACTTATACTTGGCCATGATTCCTTGGGAAGTCAGGCCAAAGTCGAGCAAACTCATTTCGTCTCTTGGACCAACTCATTTTCTCTTGGGCCAACATTTGTTCTATCACAAACTCAGAAATGAAACCTCAAATTTAGTGTGGCCAACTTGTTCCATCTTGCACATAGTTATTCAGAGACGTGCGTTCCAGTTCGGGCCGACTCATTCCATCTCAGGCATGTTTGTTCTCATTCCATTATGGGCTCCTTCATTCCACCTTAAGCATGCTTATTCCAATTCAGGCACCCTCATTCCACTCCAACTCAAGCATGCTTTGGGATGACTCGAGAACCCTCTTCGATCTGGCCTTGTTCTTTCTACCTAGGTGCACTCCTTTGGACTTGGGCGCCATTTTTCCACTTAGGTGCTCTTGGTCCACTCGAGCACTCTCGATTTGTTTGGGACAAAACCCTCAAAATGTCGCACAATTGTGGGAAATCATGCTATGTTCATCTCTTCTAGCGAATCGACTCGTCTAACTTGTGCCTCTTGTGGGTTCTAAAGCGTGAAGGCCTAATAGCTATGATATTGTAACAAAGCCTATTTATAAATTAAGAATCTCCATAGTAAAGTGAGAATAAGTTTACACGATTAATAATATTGTTACATTCTTTTTAAAACATATATATCTTTAATTTATGTATGATTTTTTAAATAATTAATAAGAATTATTATTACTATTTAAAATAAAATTATAATTTAATTAGTTTTAATAAAAAAAATAAGTTATTACTCACAAAAATTTGATAAATTAAAATTTTAATATTTATGTAGATTACCTATCAACATTAACAATTTACTTTATATTAAAAAAAATGTTCGGAATACCAATCTCGTACATGACATGGAACTTTCTTATATTAGACATGGTTCCCTTGAATGTGGCTCCCCATCCACTCAATTATGATAAAGATTTTCATCATGGCACCTTTTTATATTAAAAACAATGTAAGAGTTAGACATGTTTACCTAAACATGTCTCCTCATGCACTTTATTTCTTTTTGTAATATCCGACCAAGATTTATATTTATATTCAAAATAAAAGAAAATTACAACTAGCATTCTTCAAAGCATCATGTTGACCTAGTCAGCCATACCCCAAAACTGTTGACATCACAAGCCCAAAAGCTACTGACATTCTTACAAAAATTCATCCACCCTATAGTAAACATATAACCATGAGGATTGGCGAGACATAAAAAAAACCATAGATGTTGGCAGTTAGTTTTGTCCATTACGAAACTTAACACCATGAGGAGAAAGAAAAAATACTAGTATGATAGAAGAGACACAAGCTAAATACCAAGAGAACATAAGAGAAACTTTGGAGAATAGAAAGTCAAAAGTTGAATCATTTATCTAGAATGATCATTGGATGACCTGGAGAGGAATTTGCACTAACCTATTGATTGGGGTAGCATTGATAACCACTTCTCCATTTTGAGGTGCAATGGAGTGAGTGTCTGAGTTAGAGACTATGTAGTGCTCTAATTTATTAAGTTGAATGAAAATGTTTTCCATGTCATAATGGATATCCCCAATTATCCTTTTCAAATTCTCCTAACCAACAAAGGTGGCTTATAATTCTCCACCTGTTTATCTTGTAGCACCATGTGAATAAGATTATCCATATGTCTATATGCAAATAGTGACTGCAGAAAGTAGAGTCTTCGATTCCTCCATTTTCTTGGGTCTGGAACCCACTTGGTTTTACCAATATAGACTTCAAAATCTAAATGATACATTCTATCACCAAATTATCTTGCTTCAAAGGTATGAATTTCCTTTCAAACCTCCAAAGGCACAACATCAAAGAAGTTGGCCACCAGCTCCCAACCAAAAATATGTTGTTGTGTAGAGGAGGATGCCCTAGATGAGCCTCCCCTACGACTCTTTAATCATTTCCCCTAGGCCATATGAAATGAGAACCTGCAAACAAACTTTAAAAATAACTTTTTGGATGACCCACTAGAGAATTTTGGATGAAAGACTGGATAGGTCGAAAACTCAAGTCTCTATATTACCACATACAAAGAAACTGGTAGCTATGGATACACTAGTATGGAGATGATACTGATGTCATCAAGGAACCTATAGAAATGTATGTTGAAACATAAATGGATAAAAAACTAGTTGAAGTGAAAAACTAATGAAAAAATTCCCCGCTGAGTTGTCTAATGTGACCCCTTGAAGGTTCAAACACAAACATCATTAGAATTATATAGAAAAAGAACCACTATACAAAGCTACAACAACAAAGACTTGGAAGTTAAAATATATACCTGAGGGTTCAAGATATTGTAAATTTGAAGAAGGGAGGACCACAACCAACTAAACTGAAGGCCCAGATGATGAGTTGTGAAAAAAACACACAAAAAACATTGGTTTTGTTTGCTTAACCCCACAACCCTTCTGATAACAATTTTAGTGTGAAAACTATAAAGGAAACAAAGCTCCCAAAGATAACCCCCACCCATGAAAATAACCAACAAAGAGACTTTGTACAGACTGCATCACAAAGAAACTAGGACGAGGATACATAATATGTCTATAATTGACCTAAACTGACAGCGTAAACACCCCAGGGACAAATGAACAAATAGATACTTGATATGAGATGGACATTGATAAATGTATAATGAAGACCAGTACTACGACTTGAAAATGCCAAGATCTCTAAAGTTGGGGAAAAAACACACCAGATTAGCTACTCTGATAGAGAAGCGAAAAATATCTTGCAAATCATAGTTACTATGGAAGAAACAAACATCCAAAGCATAGTGAAGTTTTACTAGGAGACACCATCCTGAACATATTGCATCTATTTTCCACCCTTGTACATTAAGTGAGCTGATATATAACATTCCAGACAAAACTCAGCTTATCCCAGTCCCAGAAAAAGGTCGCGATTGTTGTAACATGCTTTATTTTTGATAATTTAGTTTTTATTTATAAAAGAGGGTATGAAAAAATAAAGAATAAAAAATAGAAAATAAAGAAGAGATGAAATAAACCCCATCAATAGAAAATCAAAATTTGTATAAGTGTGCCTATTTAAAAGCCACTTCATAAAAATAAATTGCATTGTAATAAATCAATGTTTTGTGTGCAACCTGTTTACATGCCACAACCTTTTCTTATGATTTGAATCACACAGTTTAATCTTGATCAAATCATTTTAAATTTATGTTTTATATTAGAGAATAAGTTCACCAAATTGTTTAATATTTGTCGATCACTAGAATATAAGATAGAATAGAATAAATTAATGGCCTAATATGATCAAAGTTTGGCCAAATTTGTATTAGATTAGGATTACAAGTGAATTAGGCAAATAATGGTTTCTAGTCTAAATGCACCAAAGTTAGATTAAGTTTTAACTAGGACTTAATTACCTTTAAAAACGGTGATTAATTTTTGTGTAAATAAACATTGATACGCTTTTAGTCAAATTCATAAACAACAAAAGCGATTTTTCCTTGAAGCGCTAAAGATAAATTTCAAATGGATGGTGATCTGCTTCCCGCCCAGATCAATGGTAGGGAAGCCATTTCGCACACCCTCGCTATGATATGTGATAACAGAAGGGGGGGTACGAAAAGAAATTTTATCTGCGCGGGCCCCCTACTACGTGTCACCGCATCCACGCTTCATACCCCACTCACTCATTACCTCTTACAACCACCCCCTATTTTTTTTCCCACACCTCTCGATACTGCGTCAATGGTAATATCTTCCCGTGCCTTCCGCTTCCAACCATTGCACGTCGTGTGTCCCTATTTGTTGTTGTCAATTTGTTATTCGCTATCCATTTCCTCCCATTAATTTTCTCCCTCTGCATTAAATGACCATTTTCCTGATCGGTAACAACTTTCTCGTAATGGTAAACATATCCCAATTATAAATAATACCCTTGCAGTGTTATTCAATTTTTCCTAAATTTCTCTTTTCATTGTTTGATTGAGTTCATTGTTCATGTTTTACATTCGACGCCACTATCGAGCTTACAACCAGTATGCGTCACCTTAAGGTATTTGTGCTACTATTTTTTGTTATCCTTCATTATAATTCTATAATCATGGCTCCTAAGAGAAAAAAGAATCCATCTGCCAGTTCTTCTTCATTACAAGAAAACCTAAAAGCCTTCGATGCCTTAGACTCGGATCACATTACATTGGCTGACTAGTTTTTCAAAATCACGGACATAGAGTGTGAATTCGACATGTTCGAATTACACAATTGGCTTAAATAGACCTATATTGACTCTAAAGATTAAGTAAATCTATGGGAATGCCTTTTTTCCCTATACATGTTTCCTCAAACCCATTCTTTTCTTGACCTAGTTATGTGGTGCCAATCTAAGTATATCCCTTTGAAAAGAACCATGGTAGCTTAGAATGGAGACATTTTGATATCTATCACCCCAGAAATTATTAACAAGATGCTTCTATTCCCTGGAAATGATTCCCTTAGCTTTTTCTCCACTACAGTTTTAATGGACCTATATCATAAGCTCACCTTCCCTCAAAGAGCTCAGATTTTTGATATCTTTCTCCCAGAAGATGTTGAACTCCCTAAAACGAATCCTCCTTATCTAGCATCCATGTTCCCTGAGAGAGTTAAACACATCATTTCCATATTTTCTTTCTTGTTAGGCTACCAAATAGATCAATGGGTAGATGAATTTATTCTATGTTATCTATCCATTTTCTCTAAAGAAAACAAACCTGCCTTCATCTATAATTACAGTAAATTCTTGGCTGAAACTATGCATGAGAAATTGATGAATATTACTACTGAAAGAGTGTTTAAATACTCCCCTGTGCTATTACATATGATTATTTTTTAGCAGGGAGATAGGTTACCTATTGTTCTACACAAGTAGGATGATCACCAAGTGAATCAAGAAATCACATAGTGGACCTCATTCATTAGGAAAACTCAACTGAGTTCAAATTTTCAGACTTCATTGATTATTTCATTCACCTAGTTGCACAGCTTCTCAACAGCCAGAGTGAACCGAGGATCGATCCAGAAATCAAAAGGATCATGCATCTCAGTGATCAAGCTAGAATAGGAGACTGGTATCTTTACCAAAACTATACAGAGATTAGAGTATATGGCTGCAAATTGGCTCCATATAAATTTCCAAAATATGTTCCAATGAGAATTTTCTCTCTGGAATGTATTAGGAAAATGATTAATATGGATGAACTTCATTTTATTTCAGGGAAGAGGAAATCTTAGTTTAAGATAAAGTCATAGGTAGGATCATTCATTTGTAATACTAGATCAACAGGGTTAGAAGCAGATGCAATCCTCAAACATAGGGGTTTCCAACCAAGCTTCACCTGGTCTTATGACCCATTCAGTATTATCTCCAACTTAATGGTGGAACTCAAAACCACACCTTACAATCATACACCAAGACTAGAGATTACGAAGTTTAGGAATCAAGAAAAATGAGAGGAGAATACACTTCAAGAAGCAGAAGAACATATTTTACCTCCTTCTATTCTTCAAGCTCCTACTTCTCACACCAATCAGGACAAGAGGCCCAGAGAAGGATCTTCATCATCAACCATAGGTGAAAAGGAATTCATTCATTATAATAAGAAATAAAGGATTGACTCCAAAGGGACTACTACTACTCAAGGTTAGAAGGAGGATATAATCATCAATTTCGATGATTCACAGGTTTCTATAGGGACAGAAGAAGCTCTAATCACTACTCCATCTTCTTCTTCAGCTTCACAGAATTTGTTATAAATCACCCAATCTGCAGGAGCGAGTGAAACAAAGGAGCCAAACATCTTCACTAATTTCCTTGAAATTAAGTAGAAGAATGAAGCTTTAAAGGAAAATTTTTATGCATAGTTTTGCAATCAAACTTCTACTTCACAACATAAGTTGTTGACAGCTTTTGACAACGAAAAGGGTAGAATGAAAATGGAATTTATATAGGCTCAAGTTCCTTTTTCCAAGGCTTCCTTTGATTACAAGAAGGCTATTTTTCGTTTGATGCTAATCAGATACACTTAATTGATCAAATGGACATGCATAGGCAGTCAGGTGAGATGCTTTTCTCTACCATGACCAATACTGCTATGGCACTGTAAAAACTCAGAACTTCTCTGTCAAATGTGCAGTCACAGTTGAAGATTGAAAAGATATCATCTTCAACAAAGGATAATAGGGTCACGTCATTAGAATACTTAGTGAATAAAATTGGATATGACCCTACTGATGTTAAATTTGCAGAATATATTATCAAAAAGAAAAATCCAGATATTATAGCATTGAGGAAGCAACTCAAATTTTCCTTCTATAGAGGACCATTCGGCCAAGGAGATAGAAGAAAGTGAATAGCATAAGGAAGAAATGCTCAAGCTGATCATTGAGTAGAATGTACAAATAAAGGCCCCAGAAGACAAAATTGAGAATTTTCTTAAGGAAAAAGAGAATTCCACTCAGTTAGCTATAGCTCCCATTACAAATATTCCTATTATAGTGTCCAGAATAATAGGGGAATCAACATCAATGACAACATAATCTACATTAATAGCAGGATATTTGAACAAAGTCTTATAGGAGCTAACTCACCAGAAATAGGAAAATGAAAGGCTTCACAAGAAATTTAAGAATCTGGAGGTTCAGAAGATAGAAAATGACACTTTGTATGTTGAAGAAATCTAGAAGACCCACAAGCTGACCAAAAGAATAGAAGAGTTTCAAAGTGAGTCATTAATGGCTCAAACCTCGGCCAGAGCCAAGGAAAACAGTTTGGTAGATATTAGTTAGGCCATAACTAAAGTATGACCCTCCATATAGATCATTTTTGAGCAAGAGGAACTTATAAACAGATCTCATGTAGCTATTGAAGAAGTTAAAGAACTTCTTAAATACAAATCAGGTGAAGCTACAGACATGATCAAAGTTCTTAATTCAAAAACTAGGGCTGAGTTGGAGCAGATTCACATTTTGGACAGAACAGAAACCACTTTGGAGATCAAGAAGGTTTTGCAGAAAAAGAGCTTCATGACTCAGTTAGAGACTAAGTGCCAAACCTTGAAGACTTCTATTCAAACTTTTCATTTTAAGTTTAATTTACTCAATCAGAGAGGACTGCTAGGATTAGTGGCCCCAAATGATAGGTTGATTAGTTTGGAGGAATATTGCCAAAAGTGTTATACGATAGCAACTGATAAAGCAAGTTTTGCAAGTATAAAGGGTCATATTACAGGAAAACAAATGTTAGTGGCTTTAGATTTTAACTTAACAATTAAACAGGAGATTAAACACATTTTTGTAAATAAGTCCACTTTTGAAAATTACGCCGAGGTTGATGAAGTTTACAGAAAATTGGTAAATATTTCTATACCAAGTGAAGAAAGATGGGATCACTTGTGTGAAGTTATCGATTAACTTTCATCAACAACTGATAGACATCTAGGCATCAATTTTTGGGGACCACATCATCAACAAATTCCTAAAGGATAGTTCTAGCACTTAGCAGTTTTAAAATTCCTATAGTTTTGTACTATTTTTGTATTTTTGTTTTAAAAATATCTAGAAGAACTTTTTATTTTGTATAAATAACTCCTCCTTCAAGTTGTTAAGGGTTGAACCCTTGGATGGGCTTTCAGAACATCATTGTAACCAAGCCGAAGATTTGCTTCAAGTTAACGAAAGGATTCTAAATTTCCCTTCTATAGTTTGTCTTCTTGTAAGTTTTTATTATGTGCTGATTTCATTATTTATTTCTTCATGTATTTAAGCCTTTATGCAGAGATCTAAGTAAGATCATGCTGAGTATCAGTTAGTCTTAAATCCCCTGTGAAATTATAAACAATAATTAGGGACTAGTTTATAAGACTATATGTTATTATAAACACCTCTATATCAATTAATTGTCACACCCATCTGCATTAGATTAAATATATTTTGTTCTACAGGAAACGTTGTTTGCCTATATTCTTTTATTATAACCAATCAAATATTCTGTCTGAATATTTAGCAAGTTATATTTCATCAAGAATCTACTATTCACCCATTTTAAATCAATTAACTATTTTAGAGAAATAACATCCCAATCATCCAACTTAGCAGTTGTTAATGCTTAAGCACCTGTTTTCAAATTGTTCATAACGTTTGTCATCCAAAAACTTAAAAAACAAACAAAACATTTTAGATGCTCTGACATGACTAACTGACCTAGAGTCATCTCAAAGGACAACATCAGACTAACACCGTTTTCGGGGAGCTAAAATTGAAGTATTTTCCTTGTGACAACGATTAAGACTTTTTCTTTAAGGTGAATATAAAAATTGTAGGTTAAAATCTTTCACCTTGCGACTCCACAAGACCAAGCTGGCTCCTTCAAAACATACCAGATCTCACTCTGATTCTCGAATTTTTTCTCCTTTATCTAATCCAGAGAGACTGGTGAGAGAAGCCTCATTTAGAAGGAGACTTGAAGCTTCTGCTTCTTCCTCTGTACCACTACAGCCTGAAGATATCTCAACCTCTGATCCCTTTGGCATTGTTCCATCCCAATTAGATTTGTATAATCTAACACCTAGGGTTTTAGAACTATTATCTAAAGGAGTTGATTTGTAATCATCTCTCTTAGTCAAATATTTGGAATAATATAAACTCCCTGAAATATTTTTAGATTCATCCAAGTCAAAGGAAGAACTAGATGTACATTTACCTGAGCTAAAACCTATTGATTTTATCTCCCCCACTAATTATACATTTTCATCTACTTCTGCCCAACCTAAAGAAACCTTTTCTATATATTCAAACCCTTTGTTTGAAAATAAAGAACAAGTTGAAACAGAGGTTCAAAAGTTAGTTATTAGAACACCTTTTAAAACTTTTAGTGATCCTCCACTTTCCCATCCTCCTCCTCCTACTATAACACCTCCAGCTTCACCCATAGCTTCACCATCTTCCTTATTATCCTCCATTACATCATCTCCTACCTCTTCTACTGAATCACCTTCATCTTCAAATATGGCCTTTCAACCTATTATTCAAGTTAGGTATGTTGCCCTGCATCTTCCCAACTAGCTTAATAATTTTCTTGATGGGTATTTGAAACACCTACCAAGGTTTAATGGGGAAACCGATTTGTCTGCAGAAGATCATCTAGCTGCCTTTTTAGATTTTGCTGATAATATGAACATAGAACATGAGGATGTATACATGCAATTATTTGTTAAATCTTTAGAGGGAAATGTTAGGATTTGGTTTAGACAACTAAGAGATGATTCAATTCATTCTTGGAATGAATTAACTACCATATTTAAGAATCAATGGCGTGTTAAAAAGGATCCAGCTTACTATCTTATAGAATTTGAAGAGATTAACAGAAGCCATGGTGAACGAGTGACAAATTTCATTAAATGATTCAATAAACTTTACCATAAGATGCCCCCTGATTGTAAACCTCCAGTTACAACAACAAAAGTTAGGTTTTCCAAAGATTTTGATGATGACTTTGCAATCATGCTTAGGGAAAGGACATCCCCTACCTTATAGGACATGTAAACTAACACTATAGACATTGAGGCTAATAGGTCAGCATCATCTAAACTCAAATCCAAGGCTAAAAAGGCTAAAATAAAAATGAAAGCTAAGGAAGAAGGGTCTTCCTCAAAAATAAAAAACAATGATTAAAAGATAGATGAGATAACATCATTATTTATAAACCTTTCTAATCATATTTCTAAGATAGAAACTCAGCCTAGAATGTGTTGACGGTGCTGGACCTGCCAACATGTAAGGGGATCTCCCCAGAAAGAAGTTCCAATTAGACCTCAAACCGTTTGGTGTAGGAGTCCCAACAATGGGTCGTATGGTAATGCCTTGACCCCAATTTCGCACAAAGACAAGTAAAATGACTCTGTTGGTAGCAAGGGTGTGACAGTTGCAGTGATTCAAGGAAGGTGCATGAGAGATTCTAACACATGGAGGTTGAGATGAGTGCACCCCTTGGAAACCTGTAATAGTACACAACTTGGAAGGGAACACACGAGCTAAGATGCATCACAACATGGAAGGAAAGTTAGCAAGAAATCCGAAGTGATGGTTAAACCAACAACACATTTTAGAAAGATTCAAACACACTCTTACAGAATAGTCCATGCATGCATAAGCAAACAACTACATATATCATTTAGAGTAAACCAGAAAGCATAGAATACAATACAACATACGCATGAAACGTGTTGGCTGTTGTTATATTAAGAAGTGTAAGTTCTAGTCATACAATACTTCCATGTCCAAGCACTAGTTCCAATAGTGGAATGTTATAGCCACAACCGCCTGCTCCTTCAAAGAGATGTACTAGCTTTGTGCAGTGGAGAAGCCAAGGCTCATTACAATATTGTCCAAGTTCTCTCCAAGATAGCCTTATCGAAGCTTGGCCTATCAAAATCCTGTACAATGAGTTATGAGGGACAATTTATAGCAAAGGGTGGGGTTACCCTTGACATTCCCCTTTGCGACAATTCAACTACCCTCATGACTCTTCATCTACTCTATGACTGTTACATCCAACTATCGACACTTGACTTACACTTAATGAGATGAGAAATTACAATGCACACTCAAGTGAGACAACACAACTTGAGAAAGCCATGCAAGACATCACTGACACAGTCAGTTGTGATGAGACCAACTCTTTGACATGCTTGTGATGGTGAAGGTAGTGCGTTGATTCGAAGATTGATCATTCGTGATGGTGTGCATGCACCCCATGGTGACATCTTGCTGAAGCGAACTGTTGCCTCTGTGGCATCTAGGTGCATTGGTATGGCTCCTCCATCCAACTCGTCTGCTAAAATGAGCATGGTCTTCTTGGGTGAGGACAAACTGGAAAACACTGATGCATAATGTTCATGTTGATCCTGAAGTGTGTGCTGGTGGTCATGCGCATCAACTGTTAACTACATGTTTAGCTCCAGTTGGACTTGCTTCTTGTCTTTCCCTTGGTGAGTGTGTTGAATGGGTGGGATCGCAAGCGTGCACACAATGTCAGTCATGCTTCTTCATACCCTTGCATGCGACCAATAATACTTCTCACCATGTCTACTCCATGCCAACTACTAGGATGGATCTTTTAACTTGTATGGGCACAGTTTCATCAATGAGTGCATGTTGCGCCCACTGTTGTATGTGTTCCTGCTGTGACTCATTCTCTTGTCTGTGCAACTCATGTTCTTCCTTGAGTTGCTGCTTCAGCACATGAAACTCCTTCTTTGTTCCATTCTTTGTCTTCATGCGATCTTCATGTCACGCCATCACCTCATAGCCCAAGTCTCCAAAGTTGCTTTCATCACCAGTGGATCTGCTAGAGCTTGTAACTTTGTTTTGCCTCTCTGTTGTCAACAACCTTCCTCTTGCATTCATTGCATTTGGTATTTTGTCTTCAACTGCTATTCATGATACTCCTCACTGTGATGCTACTGCAGTCGTATCTTGATGTCCTTGTCTACAAACAAATTGATGTCTTCGTGGGTAGGCAAGTCAATAGACACTTTATCGATTGCATCCCCAAGTGTGCTCTGAATGGTGTCTTCGAATCTCTTCCCTTCAAAACCATTGTACCTATACTGCTGAGAGCAAGATGAACTCCTACGATACCTGGAGACATGGGAACACTCATGGCAAGCAATCTTTCAATCGAAAACTAAAATGGACTTGAAAACTGACTTGCAATACACCTGTGTGAATGATCATGAAGGTCACCAATTTCAGCCGGGACGTCGGGAGACTGACTACCAAGACTATGTAAAGCATAGTCTGGGTTGTCAAGAGGCTAACCGACTACTTGAACTGTGCAATGTACAGTCCAGGCACGCTGCTGACTGCTGGAATTGCATAATGCGCAATCGCAGCTGGCAATGGTTGCATGTTTAGTGACTGCATAGCGCAATTTTCTAAGCCAATAGTCACTGTCCCTCAGAATTGTGTAATGCAAGACTGGAGGGCAGTCACTGGATAGAAATGCACATTTCCTGGGAGGAAGACAGAGACTTCCCTCTCAGGATTTCTCAATGTTGTCTTGGTGAGGCAGAGTCCAGGCTAGTGCTGCCCAAACTCGCCGACAGGCAACTTAGAGTGAATGTAAATGCGAATGCATGGCAATACTGAGTGTAAGCATAAGTGAATGATCATGCATGCAAATGGTGAATGAAATATTTAGAAAATGGAACAACATGCATGTGGGTGAGGCGAGTCGTCGAATTGGTGATCGTTCGTGAAAAACAATTTCATGCATGCGACAACAGTGAGATGTTAGTGAAAACTGAAACGGTGCTAGTACAAGCTAGTATGTATCAAAATGATAGAAAGCACTCACTGAAATCGAGTAGACAGTGTTCATATGAAGCAAAACAAAAAAGTGCTAGAAATGCAACATAAGACATGGAAAGTGGGCTTACCCCAAAACAACTGAGTTGAATGTGCCGACAACTCCTAGATGCAATGTGGGATGTCAGAGCTGCAAGGTTAATGTGAGGAAAGAGATCTGCAACATTCGGTTGATGAGTTTTGATAAAATCAAGGTTGTGACGCCCATGCCACAAATCTAGGGAAAATGACACTTGGTGGGGGGTTTTTGAAATGATCCTTGGATATAACCTCCAACTGCCAAAAATAGATCCCCAAAACAAGGGATGTCTTTTCATGTTGCCTTGGGAGAAATATCCCATGCATGTAAGTTTGTTTTACTTGATCCAAAAGGAACCATTCAACTCAGTTGCACATGCAAGAGGCTGCTCAACTCCTGGGGAAAAATGCGTATTCTTGGCCGGGAGCTGGGCTAGCTTCTCAGAAGATTTGTGTAATTTCTGGGAAGACCAGCTGACTGTTGCCCAGATTTGCACAAATTCTACGCTTAGTAGCCCAGTTGGGAAGGATTACGCAATTTTCTCAGTGAAGCTTTCTTAGTAGAATTGCGCAATTCTAGGGCCCAACAGGCTTCTAGTCAGGATTGCGCAATCTTTGGAGGGAAGGTTGGTTTCCCTCCAAATTTGCACAAATTCTTGAAGGAGCTACTCAACCTGCTACTGGACCAAGTATGGATGAAAAACATGTGAGGGGAATGCATCAAGATTTGATTGACAGACTGCCTTTCTACAAGAAAACCACTGGAGCTTGTGTACTTGACGAAGCAAGACATGTTTTTGTGAAGGTTGGTAGGGAGGCACCAAAATGAACCTAAGAAAAAAAATTGGAGGGTGGTTGCAGCGATTACAACACTTGGTAACACACTGGTAGAACTCTAGCTCTCTAAATGGACCTTGTTCACGAAAAGCAAGTCTAACACCTCCGGAAGTATTGTTCAATTCTCAACTTATCTTGGTTTCACACTAGCATGATTGTAAGATGTAGCATCCACCAACCTCTTGGTCGATTGAAACACATTCCAAGCCAATTCAACGCAGTTGTTTCGAATGGGGTTGATGGGTATATTGATGCACGAGCATTATAGTCGTCAGAGTCTTAGTTTCATCTCTGATGTTGCTTTGCTACTAGCAGGCCTGGATAGTACCCCAATGAAGTCACATAGGAACACAAGCATGGCCCCGCTGCCAATGAGACTGGTCAGTACCTCGACGGAGTTACTCGCATCACCTCTCTGCACAGGAAGCCTTTCTCTTCTTTCACCTTATTCATTTTTCATTTTTTATTTTCGTAACTGTGCATAACACTTATTCATTTCAGAGGTGGAAGATGGATCCTGACTTATTGAGAGTAGAAGAGGTTGTTCTAGCAGAGAAGTAGTTTATTATACCTCTAACGTGCCTTTTAAGGTTTTCCCCCTCACCTTACTCTAGTTTACTGAGATGACAAGGGTTAACCCAAAAAAAATCGACTAGAGTAGGTGACACTAGTTAGCGTGCAAGCATTGTGTTTTCACCAAGGTTCACTTTGAACAATACGTATTTTCCATTGATGTATCATGGATTGAAGACAACAAGTTCTTACATAAGAGAGTGGATAATAGATAACCAAATGTGGATAGTTGTACAAGTCTTCCTGTACAATACCCAAATTGTTTCAAGAGTTGTACACGGTCCATGTGAAACTAACCTATAGATAATAAGAAACAAACAAACCAAAAGAAAAGCAAGAAGTAGAATCAAATGTGGAAGAAAAGTGAGTAAGCAAACAAACAAACAAAGCAAGTAAGCAAATAGGCATGCAAGCAAACAGACTGTAGAAAACACTACTCCTACTCCTAAGCTAATGATGCATGGGCCTGATCACATGAAGTGATATTTCCAATGTAGCCATCAGCACATTGGTTTACCCCTGTTGGTGAAGGCTTGGTTCACGAACAAGACAGTTGTGCATACCAACAAACAAGAAATATGTAATAGTGAAGACAAACACACTCTGAGTTTAAAAGCAACCATAGAACAATAATGAGTTAAAGTGCATGACATGTACTCTATGGACTTGCCATGGTGCTAAGCTACACTACGTGCAGATATTGAGTGTATGCATTCTCTTGACTGTGACATGTAAGAAAACGTGAGAAAGGTAGACCACTTACATTGTGCATGTGTTCTTGCTGTGTAAGATTCCTCCAATGCATGAGTGGCATGGTCGTGTACTCCGAGTGGAGGAAGCGAAATATGGGTGTTTGGTTGATCTTCAATGCAAAGCAAAGAGTGATAAGGAGCCTTCAGTGTTTCAACCATTTCCTGACCAAAATTGAAACCAACCTCAGGACAATGAGGGCCTGACATAACCATCAGCTCGGGCTGAAGTGCCTCAATAGTCTGGGGGGTTTTGACCTCATTGATAGATAGATCATCGTAGACCAGTGTCTTAGATAGATTAACAATGATTGAATCAACATCGTGATCAGATGAGGAAGTGGAGAGATCACAAGAACCAAGATCAAAAAATTCAGGATGTTTGTCAGCATCCTAATGATTTGATGAATCAGGTAGAGGAGTAGATGAGAAGCAAATATGTTCACCCTCCGTGTTTTCAGAAATGATAGATGACAGATTGGATGGATTTTTAGAGGAATATGTGTCCTCTCTTCACTGTGATGATACACTTACATCCTACGTGTCCTATGAATGATCGGAAGTGGAAACATCCATAAATGAGTTTTCATAGGGGAAATTAGCAGTGGCAGAATCACAAGGGATGTCAGGATGAAGCGGATGAGGCATGGTTGGAAGGGAGTCATCCTTTATCATAGATTATTATTTAGATTCCCACACACATTCATCATGAATGATGGCATAGATTGGATTCATAACACTAACTCCGTCGACAACTTGATCCTTGTTCACAACAGGTGAGGAGTCCGGAATGGAAGAACATAAGACGATACAATCTGGACGATCAACAGAACGCGAGGACGGAGGTCGAGGGAATGAATCCATGTGACAACCAATAGGCTTGCAAGACAAATCTACACAAATACCAAGAGCATGTGGGGTGGGATGATGAGATAGTTCAACAAATGTGTGTGCATGATCTCCCACATCACTCCGTGGTGTTGGGGTTGTTTGATGAGGTGAAGGTGGATAGTCACTTGTGACAAGAACTGTGCCTGCCTGTGATTGCGCAACTCCATAACCAAAGTGTGTTGAGTGGGGTTCAGATATGTGAAGAAGATACTCAAATCTTCCATCAATAAATTCCCAATCAATATCATCTTCAGGGAATCAGTATGCAAGATTACAAAAGCATGTGTAAAAATTTTCAATGGATTCATCGGGTGCTTTTCATAATTCTAGAATTTCCTTGTTGAGTGCTTGATAGTTAAAGTGATTGAAATCATGGTCTATCTATGTGACCAGATGAACAAGAGAATGAATAGATTTTACAGGTAGCATGGCACAATAGTGCATTGGATTCCCTCGAAGTGTGTAGACGAACACCATGTAACTCATGTATTATTCAAAGAATCCATGTCTTTTGCATGAGCATAAAGTGCCAACCATGTGCCTAACCAAGGCTATGTAGCCACCACCATCAAATGTTTTATGAGACAAGTTATCTGAGAGCTTTTCCGAGATGATGAAATCATTTCACATACACTCCGGAAGAGAAACTCGGTAGTTAGTCATGATAAATATGTAGAGATTCAAAACATATGTGAGGACTCATCTTGTCATTTGGCCCTCCTTCTAGCGCCAAAATGTTGACAGTGTTGGACCCGCCAACATGTAAGGGGATCTCCCCGATAAGAAGTCCCAATTAGACCTCAAACCGTTTGGTGTAGGAGTCCCAGCAGTGGGTCATATGGTAATGCCATGACTGCAATTTCTCATAGAGACAAGTAAGATGGATCTATTGGTAGCAAGGGTGTGACAATTGTAGTGAGTCAAGGAAGGTGCATGATAGGTTCTAACACACAAGGGTTGAGATGAGTGTGCCCCTTGGAAACCTGTAGCAGTACACATCTTGGAAGGGAACACACAAGCGAAGATGCATCACAACAAGGAAGGAAAGTTAACAAGAAATCCAAATTGATGGTTAAACCAAGAACACATTTTAGAAAGATGCATACATACTTATACAAAATAGTTCATGCATGCATGAGTAAGAAAACAGCTACATATATCACTTAGAGTAAACCAGATAGCATAGAATACAATATAACATATGCATGAAACGTGTTGGCTCCTATTATATTAAGAAGTGTAAGTTCCATTCATACAATACATCCATGTCCAACCACTAGTTCCAATAGTGGAACGTTACGGCCACAACCGCCTGCTCCTCCAAAGATATGTACTAGCTCTTTGTAGTGGAGAAGCCAAGCTTCATTACAATACTGTCCAAACTCTGTCCAAGATAGTCTTATCGAAGCTTGGCTAACCAAAAGCATGTACAATGAGTTATGATGGACTATTTATAGCAAAGGGTGGGGTAACCCTTGACATTCCCCTTTGTGATAGTTCAAATACCCTCATGACTCTTCATCTACTCTATGATTGTTACATCCAACTATTGACACTTGAAAAGACAATACATTACAATGCACATGTACTCATGTGAGACAACATTGCTTGAGCAAGCCATGCAAGATATCACTGACACTCGGTCTGTTTTGATGAGACCAAATATTTGACATGATTGTGATGGTGAAGGTGGTGAGCTGATGCCAAGCTTGGTCATTCGTGATGGTGTGCATGCACCCCATAGTGACATCTTGCTAAAGAGAACTCTTTCCTCTGTTGCATCCGGGTGCATTGGTATGGCTCCTCCATCCAACTCGTCTGCTAACATGCGCATGGTCTTATTGGGTGCGGACGAACCGACAACACACTGATGCATAGTGTCCATGTTGATCCTCCAGTGTTTGCTAGTGGTCATGTGCATCAAGTATCAACTACATGTTCAGCTCGAGTTGGACTTGCTTCTTGTCTTTGCCTTGGCAAGTGTGCTAAATGGGTGGGATTGCAAGCGTGCGCACAATGACATGCATGTTGTTGCATTCCCTTGCATGTGATCAATAATACTTTTCACCATGTCTTCTCCATGCCAGCTACTGGGATGGATCTTTTAACTTGTATGGGCGCAATTTCATCCATGAGTGCATGTTGCACCCACAGCTATACCTGTTCCTGCTGCAACTCATTCTCTTGTCTGTGCAACTCATGTTCTTCCTTGAGTTGCTGCTTCAGCACATGCAACTCCTTCTTTGTTCCATTCTCTATCTTTGCATGATCTTCATGTCACGCCGTCACCTCATCGCTTGAGTCTCCAAAGTTTCTTTCATCACCAGTGGATCTGCTTGAGCTTGCAACTTTGTTTCGCCTCTCTGTTGTCAACAATCTTCCTCTTGCATTCATTGCATTTAGTATGCTGCCTTCAGCTGTTGTTCATGATGCTACTCATTGTGATGCTACTGCCATCATATATTGATGTCCTTATCTACAAACAACTTGATGTCTTCATGGGTAGGCAGGTCCATAGACACTTGATCGACTACATCCCCAAGTGTGCTCTGAACAGTGTCTTTGAATCTTCTATCTTCGGAACCATTGTACCTGTACTACTGAGAGGTAGATGAACATCTGCGATAGCTAGAGACATGGAAACACTCATGGCAAGAAATCTGTTAGTCAAAAACCAAAATGGACTTGAGAACTGACTTGCAACATACCTGTGTGACTTATCATGAAGGTCGTGTAATTTCAGCCAGGAGGTCAAGAGACTGACTGACAAGACTATGAAAGGCACAATACGGGCTTTCAAGAGGCTAAATGACTACTAGAATTGCACAATGCATAGTCCAGGCTAGTTCTTGACTACTGAAAGTGCAATGCACAATCTCAGCTGGCAATGGTTGCAGGCTCAGTGAAAGCATTGCGCACTTTTCTGGGCCAACAATCATTATCCCTCAGAATTGCACAATGCAACACTGGAGGATAGTCATTGGGAAGAAATGTGAATTTCCTGAGAGGAAGATAGATCCTTCCCTCTCAGGATCGCACAATGTTGTCTTGGTGAGGCAGAGTCCAGGCCAAGGCTGCCCAGACTCACCAACGGGAAACTGAAAGTGAATGTGAATGAAAATGCATGGTGATACTAAGTGTAAGAATAAGTGAATGATAATGCATGAAAATGGTGAATGACATATTCAGAAAACAGAACAACATGCATGTGAGTGAGGTGAGTCCTCGAATCGGTGACTGTTCATGAAAAATAGTTTCATGCATGCGACAGTAGTGAGATGTTAGTGAAAACTGAAACGGTGCTAGTACAAGATAGTATGTATCAAAACAACAACAAGCACTCATTGAAATCAAGAAGACAACATTCATACAAAGAAAAACACAAAAAGCCCCAGAAATGCAACACAAGACATGGAGAGCGGGCTTACCCCAAAACAACTGCGCTGAATGTCCTGACAGCTCCTACATGCGATGTGGTATGTTAGAGCTGCAATGTTGATTTGAGGAAAGAGCCTTGCAACATATAGTTGATGAGTTTTGATAAAATCGAGGTTGTGATGCACATGCCACAAATCTAGGGAAAGCAACACTTGGTGGGGGGTTTCTGAAATGATCCTTGCACGTAACCTCCAACTGCCAAAAATAGATCCCTAAAACAAGGTATGTATTTGCATGCTACCTTGGGAGAAACAACCCATGCATGCAAGTCTATTTTTCTTGGTCTCGAAGGGAACCAATCAACTCAGCTGCACATGCAAGAGGATGCTCAACTCCTAAGAAAAAAATATGCATTTCTGGCTGGGAGATGGGCTGGTTGCTTAGAATATTTGCTGAATTTCTGGGTAGAGCAGCTAACAGCTACCCAGATTTGCGCAAATTCTAGGCTGAGCAGCCCAGCTGGGAAGGATTGCGCAATTTTCTAGGTGAAGCTTAATTAGAAGAATTGTGCAATTCTGGGGCCTAAAAAGCTTCCAATCAAGATTGCACAATTTCTAGAGGGAAGGCTAGTTGCCCTCTGTATTTGTGCAAATTCTTGAAGGATCTGCTCAGCCTGTTGTTGGACCAAGTCCGAAAGAACAACTTGTGAGGCGAATGCATCAAGCTTTGATCGACAAGCTGTCTTTCTACAAGAAAATCAATGGAGCTTGTGTACTTGACGAAGAAAGACATGTTGCTATGAAAGTTGGTAGGGAGGCTCAAAATGAAGCTAAGGCAATATGCTGGAGGGTGGTTTTATCCGCTACAACAGAATGATACATCAAACTGCTACTAGACCTTAAACTCAATTTATAAGAGTCCCTCAAACTCAAATTTTGCGAAGACCAAATACTGATCAACAGATCCAACCCCCATTGATGATTGATGACCAATAACCAGATGAAATTGGACCTTCAATTTCTAAATATATAAATAATATGGATCATTCATCTATACATAATGCTATCGTTTCTCACTCTTTAAATCAGTCTTCTCAAGATCAAGAAGGCAATCAAATTTCTAAATATCAAGCATTTTCCAAACTTTTAATTGTAGAATTGAATAGGAGATATGATCTAAGACCTAGGTCAGGGCTTGGAAGACCTCCAAAAAGTCTCACTGTAAATGAACCTCATATCAAATCTACTGAAACCCAGACAACAATCATTCAACCATTGAATCAAACAGCTAAAACAAGCCTAGTTGATAAAACTGTTCTGACAACTTTCAATGTTGAAAGAGAACTAGAAAGAGTTAAAATACCAATTCCGCTATATAAGTTGTCAAAGAACCTAGGGTATGAAAACCAAGTTTCTAAATGGATTCAATCATCCAATGTTGATTCTGAAGGGGATGTGATAAGCCTGCAAGATGAAAAACCCTCAATAGTCTTTGGTCCTAGCTCAAACATGATTCATGAGAATGTACCACCTTTTTATGTGACTCTGACAATTCATGATTTCTTGTTATATAGTTGTATGTTAGATTCTGGGGCTTCCCATGATTTGATGCCAAAGGTAATCATGGACCAGCTGCAATTAGAAGTCAGTAGAACTTATCATGATCTTTACACTTTTGACTCCAAGAAAGTACCTTGTCTTGGATTTATTAAATATTTAGTGGTTACATTAACTCAGATCCCTGTCAAAAGTGTGGTTTTAGACACTGTAGTCACTAGTATCTCTCCCAAACTTGGTATGTTTTTATTAAGATCTTTTTGTGCCAAATTAGGAGGAATCCTACAAGTGGACATGTCTTATGCCACTATTCCAGTATATGGAGGTGATAATATTAGATTATACAAAGAAGTTAGATTTATGAATACTATTTGTAAATCTGATCAAACTAGTATTCATCCTATTTATGCAGTTTACCAAGACTTTGGGTGTTTTGAATTATTAGCAAATAATTCACAAAATACTCAACTTACTATTGAAAACAATGTTGACAGGCCTAAAACCATTGAAGATGATATTTGGAAATTGTACTTTGATGGTTCTTGCTTAAAGGAAGGAGAAGGAGATGGAATTGTATTAATTTCACCAGATAAAGAAAATATTACGCAATCATATAAAATTGAATTTGATGTAACTAATAATGTAGGAAAGTATGAAGCTTTTCTGCTAGGATTGGAATTAGCAAGAAGTCTTAAGGTGCAGAATTTAAGTGTATACAGTGATTCTAAACTTATTGTCAAACAAGTTAGGAATCAGTATCAAACTAACACCCCAGACTAAGATCTTATAGGAATGAGATTTGAGATTCAATTGAAAATTTCTTTTCAGCATTCAATATCACTGTTATTCCTAGAGATCAAAACATGCATGCAGATTCCCTTGCTGTTTCTGCTAGTTCTTTTAAAGTTCTTGATCAAATGCTTGTCCAGTATCAAATTGAAGTCAAGTATAGACGATCTATTCCTGACAATATTAAGCATTGGAAAATTTTTGATGATGATGAGCAGCTAAAATCCATTTTGCAAGTCGTTGATGAATTCTCAAACCTGCAATTTGAGGAAGAACAACTTGATAATCTTGAAGTTTACAATGAAAATCAAACACCACAATTTGACTCTAAAATTTCTAATCACAACATTATTAAATTATCTAACAATTTTATTCCTAAAAGAGTTAGTCCCTCTTGAGAAGCTATTTGATCATAATGATGTCCCCAAAAATCCGGTATCAAATTCACATGAGGAAAATATTGAAATTTATAACATTGGAAGTTCTAAAGAAATCAGAAATGTTAAAACTTCTACATCCCTGTCAATGGAAGCCAAAGACAAATATTTAACCCTCCTTAAAGCCTACAAAGATTCTTTTGCCTGGTCTTATAATGAATTAAAAACATATGATACATCTCTCATTGAACATAAAATTCCTTTAAAACTAGAGGCAAAACCTTTCAAACAAAAATTGAGGAGAATTAATCCTGTCCTTCTTCCTGTTATTGAAAAAGAACTTGAGAATCTACTTGATGCTAAGATAATACTTCCATTGAGATATTCTGATTGGGTATCCAATCTAGTTCCAGTGAGAAAAAAGAATGGTGAAATTAGATTATGTGTGGATTTTAGGAATTTGAATAAATATTCTCTGAAAAATAATTATCCATTACCCAAAATGGATCAATTACTTCAGAAAGTTTTAGGAGCTAATATAATTTCCATTTTATATGGTTTTTATGGATATAGTCATATTATGGTTAGTCTAGAGGATAGAGAAAAGACTGCATTCACAACTCCTTGGGGCACATTTACGTATTCCCAAATGCCTTTTGGGTTAAATAACACTGGAGCTACATTTAAACGAGCCATGGACTTATCATTTATGGGTAAGACCAAAAAATTTGTTATTATTTATTTAGATGATTTGACTATTTTTTCCAATTCTGACCAAAAGCATTTAAGCCATTTGAGAAAGGTTTTTGACAGGTGTAGAAAATTTGGGATTTATCTTAATCCCAAGAAGTCTTTGTTTTCACTCCAAGAATGAAAACTGCTTGGCCACATCATTCCTAAAGAAGGATTAGTCATTGATCCTAAAAGAGTCTCCTCAATTCAAGCACCTATATTACCAAGGAATAAGAAGGAGGTTCAAGCTTTCCTTGGGAAAATTAATTTTTTAAGAAGGTTTATCCCTAATTATGCTAAAATAGTTAAGGACATAACTGATATGCTGAAAAAGAAACATGAAGTTAAATGGACCATTCCTGCAAGGTATGCATTTGATCAGATAATAAAGGCCATTGCAGAAGCCCCCATCTTAGCTAGTCCAAATTACTATGAACCTTTTAGTATCTTTTCTTTTGACTCTAAAACTACCTTAGTTGTCGTTCTTTTGCAAAAGAATAAAAATGGAGATGACCAACCCATTTCATTTGTTAGCAAAGTTATGAGAGATGCTGAGCTAAAAGTATGACAATATTGAAAAACATGCCTATTCTTTAGTTCAATATCTAAAAGCCTTTAGATTCTATCTCCTCCACTCTTCTATTATTGCCTATGTACCTAATAGTTCTGTCAAAACTGTTTTAACTCAGCCTGGTACTGAAGGAAGGAGAGGGAGATGGATAACTAATATTTTAGAGTATGATCTCATCATCAAGACTACTAAGCTGGTAAAAGTTCAAGGGCTAGCTAAGCTCCTTATTGAGTCCAATTGTAAGATCTGAGGAATAAATTTTGTTTTTGAAATCCTAGTTGAGAAGAATCCACAAGAACCTTCTGCTACCCCCACATAGGAGAGAATCCACAAGAACCTTATGAGATCCCAGCTGAGAAGAATCCATAAGAACCTTCTGAAATCCCAACACAGGAGAATCCACAAGAACCTTCTGCACCAGATCAGTCATTTCTAATTCAAATTGATGAATTTTTTTAATTATGAGATTGGTACTCTGATATTGTGAATTTTCTTAGAGAATTTGAATGTTCACCTGAATTTAACAAGAATCAATGTAAAACACTAAAGTTGAAGGTTGTAAAATACTATATTTTTAATGCAAACCTATATTGGAAGGATCCTCTTAACATCCGTTTACTTTGCTTAACAGAAAATGAGACAGAAGGGATTATTGGTCAATTTCATGCAGGAATTTGTGGAGGTAACCATGCTTGGAGGGCTACAACATACAAGATTTTAAGGGCAGGGTTTTATTGGCCTACTCTGTTTGCACAAGTGGGAGAAAAGGTTAGGAGATGTACATAGTGTCAAATTTTTCCCAAAAAGTATAGATTAGCAGCACTTCCATTAGTTCCAGTACTTGTTCAAACACCTTCCTTCAATGGGGATTGGGTTTCATTGGTGAAATTCATCCTCCATCAAGCAGTGAGCACAGATGGGTATTGACTGCTATAGATTACTTTACCAAATGGGTAGAGGCCATTCCAGTCAGAAATGAAATTGATACTATTGTTATCAAATTTATTGAAGAATACATATTGTCTAGATTTGGATGCCCCAAGAAAATAGTGATAGAGAATGTAGGAGCACTCAGCAGTACTAAGATAATTGAGTTATGTTAGAAGCATCAAATCTTGTTGCATCATTCTACTCCATGCTATCCAAAAGGAAATGGATTGGTAGAGTCCTCAAATAAAAGTTTGGTTAAAGTTATAAATAAAACATTGGAGGATCATAAAATGAGTTGGGACAGTCATCTCATTTATGCACTTTGGGCCAATAAGATTTCACCAGAAAGATCGACATGTAAATCCCCTTTTTAGCTTGTTTATGGTAAAGAAGCTATATTTACCACACATTTAGCTTTTCCTTTCATGAAGTTTTTACAGTATTCAAATGAAGAGCCTGATGATTTCTCTCGAA
>APFE031585794.1:0-36930 GCA_000404065.3 Pinus taeda | reverse complement strand
GAGACTTCTTGTTGGACCCTGGGAGGAGCTTGTACAACGTCAAGGCAAAGGTTGTAAGGTTCTTCTCCTTTTGAATTAATACAATCAAACTCATTTTTCTCAACAATTATCTCATGTTATTTGTTTCATGGACTCCTTGAATTTCATGTTAAATATGTTTTATAATACTGGTTATTCAGGTGCTATTTAATCGTTTGCCTTGTTTGTGTTTGCAGGTTTGCGACAAAGGAATTTACTTGGATCAAAGGAGTGAAGGCATGCCCAAACTTGCGTTGGATATAAGGTAGGCCTTAAACACACTTGTTTGCCATTATTTATAAAAGCACATTTAGAGAAAGATAGTGTCTGGTTGGTTTGCTTGTCATTATGTCTTCTTTAGATTCTAGGAAGGTCTATCTTGTCCGCAAGATTGACTCATTCCGTGTGACAAGAGGTGGGTTCGAATTTTCTTGTGGAAGAAGGTTATTTTCTTTTCTCCATATGCAAGCCAGAGATTGCGTGACTTGAGCCTCAAATATTCTTCCTCTTCTCTAAATGTTCGGAGGGTGCTGATTTGGAGTTCTTCTCTCTACGAATTTCTTCTTTGGTTATGTCTTGAGTCTCTAGGCCCATTTGGAGATCCAACGCTGCTTTGTGCTCTGTTTTCATTGGGTAGTGGGGGAGACTGTGGACATTTTTATCCATTACTTCAAGGTTGTTTTGGTGGATTTTATCTTTTGCTCCCAAACATACCTGGGTGATCCAAGAACATGGATGGACCATGCCTTATTCACCATATCCAAAAACCCTTCCCTATTTTCTGATAGAGGGCAAAATCGAAAGGGGATTGGTCCCATGTTTTCTTCTTCTTCCAGCAGAAGGAGGATGGGTTTATGATCTGAGTTCAACTTTGGCATAATTTTTATGGAGATGATCATCTTCTTAGAGAGGAAGGAGATCTGAAGAAGGAATCTATCCATCTTGGCTGAGATATGCTCCTCCCCTATTCTGTTATTATTCCATGTGTATAGTCCTTTTTTTGGCTTGAATTCCATTAAATCCCATTGTTGAATCAGGTTTTCCACTCAGGGAAGGAAGCGATCCCTACTGCTGGTTCCTCCTCTTTTTTCCTTTGGGTCTAGGATTACATTGAAGTCTCCGACAATGATTATATTATTGAGGGAGTATGCTTCCAAAAAATCAATCAGAGTTTGCCAACATTGTTCCTTTTATGCATAGAGGACAGGTACATAGAGATTAAAGAGTGCAATGTTTATCTTACTTGATAGGTGTCGGAGTTCGGTGTAAATCCAATGTTGCGTCTGAAAGGATCTCTCAAGCAGGAATTTGTCAGACTACTAGAGGGTGGCTAACCCACCGCATGTACCTCTAGTACTTACCGCTTTTCCGACTTTTGTTTTCCATTTTTCTTCGCTGAGTTCCAGAAGGGCTTCACCTTCTATTTTACTCTCTTGGAGCATGAGGATCTCAGGAAGTTCTAATTTTAATAGGCTCTTGACTGCTTCAACTTTTGATGGGTTCCCCAGTCCTCTGCAATTCCAAGAGACTAATCGCATTATTTACTGGTAGGGGTTGGGGAAACACCTCCCTTGGGAGGGCTGGTTCTAGTATTTCTACCGGTAGACATCTCTATAGTGGCCTGGCTCCCTTGCATTTTTTGTCTCTCTACTTCTTCTTCTCTACCTTCTTTGTGAGATTTCCTCCACACTCTTTTCAAGGGCCTCTTAGATGTTTCATATTTAGAGGATCACAATATCTTAGGGGTCTTCTTTCTTTTCATATCTGCATAGGTTGGGGAGTTAGAGGCACCTTTTGAGAATGCGATTTGGACTGATTCCTCTTGCCTTTTGTTTTCTTCCATGTTATTTGCTTGTTGTTCATCCTCTTTATCTGTTGGGTCTTGGAGTTTTTCTGGTATGCTGAGTATATCGAAGGGTTTTGTTGATGTGTCTGCTATTGGAGGGATTGAGCTTCCTTTTGCTTGGGTTTCGGGAGGGGCAACCCTCCTAGTGGATACAAATTTCCCTTTATTCCTATTGCTCTGCTTAATTGGCCCTGATTTCTGAACCTGAATCCATTGATCTCCTTTCTCCTTCTCAACTCCATCCTCTGATTTCTTTTTGCAATGCTTGGAAAAATTCCCATAGCCATGGCAGTGTCAACATTTAAATGAGAGTTTCTTGTAGTCTAGGACTTGTATGTGTGTCCAGTCAGCCACCTTGAGTTTAATGGCTTTAGGTAGACCTTCCTCCAGGTCTACTTCTACACATATTCTCGCACAGAATTACGGGTCTCTTCTTTTTGCTCGGTCGATGTATTTGCCTAGCTTGTTGCCTATGGTTTCTAAGGATTTAGGGTTCCAGTAGTGCAGAGGTAGGTGGGGAAATCACCCCCAGACCAGAATGGCTAAGGGCACATCCTGAGTCGAGTCGAAGTTTGGAGTCCATTGATTCAGATAGAGACCCTTAGGCCCCATGAAATATGGGTTGTTTCTTAATATGAGGTTCTTGTCTTCTACTGCTTCAAATATGAATAAAAAAAATCCTTTGCTGATGAAATGGATTTTTATTCCTTCTTTGACCAGTGAATGCCAGTTCCTTTGCACCCAGGATTTTACCGCTTTAGGCGAGGGCCATAAGCCTATGAACTGGCCAATAAGCCCTCGTTCTGCTAGGTTTAATGTCACTTTCCAGGGTTCTTCAGTCGGTAGAGAAACTGTGGGGATGGACTCCCTTTTTTTTGCAAACTTCTGCTTGTTTTTAGTTGCTAGCTGTTTATTGCATGCTACAACCAGATTCTGGAATGCAGCTAGCCCAGGTGGCAAGTGAGTTTCCTTTTTCGTAGCCCCCTCCTGGGGCCATGACTTTGGAGCTTTGCACAAACTCATGGATGGTTTTGTCTCTTTATGCGCTCCTCGGGCTTCCTCGTACCGGCCTCGGGGGCAGCACTAGGCTCTCACTATCTGGTTCCTCTCGCGCAGGTTGCTCTAACTCCCCCTCGCTCTCTCAGCTATTATCATTTAATTGTTTTATATAACATATATATGATTGAAATATTTTATTTAATATGGAAATTATAGCACATTGTGTATACTATTTTTTTGTTATTAATAAAGTTTTAAATTGTCAAGCTAGGCATTGATAACTCCATGAATTGATGCATTCTATTAGGAAAATCATTAATATATATAAGGAGAGGAGGAGAGGGGGACTATTGGAATTCATATTCCATTGTGTCTTCATCTTATCATTTTTGTATTTACAATATTTCCCAATCCCTAAAGATTAGATGTCAACATTCCCCCCTTTAATCTGAAGGGTTGTTGGCGAGTCCAAGCATCATTATGAATATTTCAAACTTTTATCTTCCAAGCGCTTCAGTGAAGATTTACGCAATATGCTCGTTTGTAGAACAATGGCATAGGTGAATAGTCTTGGACTCAACATTATATCGAATTAAATGATACTTTGTATTGATATGCTTAGTTTGATCATGGAACTTTGGGTTCTTGTCCAATTTTATTGCAGAAGTATTGTTAATGAAAAGAGGAGTAGAATGCACTTATTTATCCCGCAAATCTTTAAGACTTTTCCTAAGCCACACAATTTCCTTCGTTGCTTCTGCAACTACCACATATTTTTCCTCTATTGTGGAACTTACTAAAACTAATTGTTTGTGTGGCCTCTGAGAGACAACTCCTAATCCAAGACTCATAACATACGGTGAAGTAGATACTCCATTTTATTTATCTCCATCAAAGTTTGAACGAGAGTATCCAATAAAGCTGAAGTCATCCACTTATGTATACTTGAGTCCAAAGCATTAAGTTCACTTCAAATACTTTAGAACTATTTTTGCAATAGACGAATGACCCTCACAAGGTTTTTGCATAAACTTGGAAATGATTTTAACAACAAATGAAATGTTCAGTCTGGTAGCAGTTAGGTAGTTAAGAATTCCTATGAGTTGTTTGTACTTTGTTCCATCCTCAAATTTATTTCCTTCTTTGGATGTGAGCTTTAAATTTTGTTACATTGGTTATATGAAATTAAAATTGAAGGTTTCATGTAAAGTTTGCAAGTTAGTTTATGTCTTATGGGCAATAGATCGATATTATAAAAGCACAGAAACTAAGTTAAATTTTACAAATTTTAACAATAAAAAATAAACGACAAGCAAATCAAAAAATAGCAATTTGATGATGGAGTTTACCCTTCCTGGGCTACATCTCCGGGTCTAGCTTCCAACATTAGCGCTTTAACTTATATGCTCAAATGTGTAATTACATCAACATAAAATATTCAAATTGCGAAAATAACACTGCCATTGTGTCCAGAACACCCAAGACCCCTATGTAGGCTCTTCTTGGGCTCAAAAAGGCTGAAAAATGGCCAAGTTAGGCCTCCTTCTGCATTTCTCTGCTAATTATTCTGCAAATTTGTCCCTTTATCAAAACTAGCAATGAAAATGCCATTTGGCAGTTTTGCAAGGCAAAATTTTGGCAATTATAGGCGATGCGTTAGGGCCACAAAACACGTAGTGTCGGGTGCAAATTGTTGAACAATTTGTTAGACAAAAAGGGCCACACTCTGGTTATGTGGTGGTTAAAATGACTGTGGGTTGGGCCTTTTCCTCTGCCCTCGTAATCTCCCGTTGGTGGACACATGAGGGTGATGTGGCCTGGGGCCAAAACCTTGGCGCTTAATTGTTATACATTACCTCCCCAGATCATTTGTCATTGGTTTTGGTGCCTACCACATGCCTTGGTGCACCCAACCAGCTCGACCCTCCCTCCAACCTTCGAACCTGGTCACTTTATTAATAACCATCACCACCATATTTAACGAGTGGTACATGTGGCATAGTGGTAAAGCATTTGGTTAGCTTGTAAGAGGTCATGATTTCGATCCCCGTAGAGTACTAAATGGTCAAACTTAACAAATTTTGGTTCATTCTATGTGCCATGTGGCACCCCGTGATTGGGCCACGTGTTCGCCATCTATTGGCCCAAGTGTCCAAACTCTATTAACACACCACTATCCAACCATCAACTGCCATGTTTCAACTCAGGATTGGCCCTTCCAACCATCATATGGCCTAGTCAGCCTGCTAATGTTAGCATGACATCATCGTACAGATTGTCATGTAGCAGTTGTAGACTGTCCAGTCAACCATGCAAGTTGAGTTTTTAGTTGTTCACCAAAAACTTCAGAATGTGATAACTTACTCATATGGTGTCGGATTAAGATGATTCAAGAATCGTTGGAATTAGAGCGATGAGATCTACAATTTGGCGCTAATTTTAGAAGATTTTGAGCACTTTAAGTTTTGAGCATTTTTTTGATCCCCTAGATCATTCCTCCCCACTATAAGTTTTTGGACCACCAAAAGGTTGTTTTCACTCTACAAGTAAGTGAGGATACAACTCCCTCACTTTCCCGATATCAATCCACCTTTATTTACTTGGATGGATACCTTTGAGCCCAACTCAAAGATACTCCACATTACCTCTGCATGAAGTCCTTATCCTCCTCTCAAGAATTGAGTCTTCGTGAACTCATTTAAATACTCAGGAGAAAAATATTCTATAGATGGAATTTGAACATTCTCTTCTTGATCATCAATCATTGGTGGCTCATACAATCTCAAGTTTTCCACATTCACAACAAAATAAATTTGCATGTAAGGTGGCAAATCTAATCGAAAAGCATTGTTACCAATCTTCTCCAAGATTTTGAAAGTATCATATCTGATTGGCTTTATATTTTTAAGTCACCTTGTAGTCTTTCCTTATTTATCTACAACCAAACTTGATCTCCCACTTGGAAAGCTCGATCCACCCGATGTTTGTCATGTCTTGCTTTGTACTTGTCTTTTCTTTTCTATAGTTGTTCTTGTACTCTTTGATGCACTAGCTAAAATTTTCCAATGAAATGCTTGCCTTTTTTCACATCATTATGTCTATCTACTGCAATATATTTACCAAAGACGAAATCTAAAGGAGAATTTGGAAAATAACCCAAACAAGCTTCAAATGGAGATACTTGTGTAAATGAGTGTTTGGCACGATTTTAGGCATGCTGGATGTAATGCAAATTCTCATCCAAAAGTTTAGGATGCTTACCACAATATCCTCGAAGGAGATGCACTAATTTCCTATTCACTTCTTTTGTTTTTCCATCAGGTTGTGGATGAAATGTGGTGCTCTTCTTCAACTTTGTGTTAGAAAATTATATATTACAGAGCAATGGAACACATAAAATATTGTAGAAATATAAACATAGAAAATGCATAAAACAAGGGAGACGTAGATATACGTGGTTCATCCAGTTTGGGCTACATCCACGGAGAAATAGCCAGTCCTTCTTTTATTATATTATCCAGCAAACTGAAAAGATACAACCTACAACAGATCTGCTATAACACCCTCTTCGTTCTCAATCTCCTCTCTCTTCCTCACTTAGAATATAGATATGATATAGACGCAATACAATTCCCTCATATATAATGAAGGGTTACCTTTTAGGGAAAAAAACCCTAAATTAAACATAACTTCTACCGTTAGATCACCTGCCTAATGAATGAGCCAGATTGACTAGAAATTACTAGACTTTTACAAAGCAATTTTACATCTATTTTTAGCTTCGGGGGCACTACCCCGAAATCCTCGCCAAGGGACCACTACTCCCCAAACCCCCGCGGGATGGGAAAGGCCCCCTCGCACCACCCTGCATGGAGGGGTGTACAGTCTTCCTGGGGTATACATCTGGCTGAAACCTTTGAATACAAAAGATAATTAGGCTCCACACCCAACAATTTCCCACTTGGAGACTGATTATAGAAACTCCACCGATGCTTCATTTGCTAGACAATGGCTCCACTTTGGACCTGGTTGTTTCTCATCTTCTTCAACATACTTGAAGACCAATTGAAACTGAGTAGATTCTCAGTTTCTCCCTGGTTACAACTTTTGTTAACATATCTACAGGATTCTGGCTAGTGTGTATATTTTCCAGCTTCAACTGTCCATCTTCCAATGCTGACCGTATGAAATGGTACTTGAGTTGTATATGTTTAGCCTTCGAATGAAATGCAGAGTTCTTTGTAAGATGTATGGCACTCTAGCTGTCACTGTATAACCAGCCCAACTCCTGCTTCTTACCCAATTCATCCATAAACCTTTGTAACCAAATCATTTATTTACTAGCCTCTGTAGCAGCAACATACTTTACTTCTGTTTTTGAAAGTGAAACAACACTTTGGATTTTTGAAACCCATCTGACAGTTGTTCCACCTATAGTAAATACATATCCTATAGTGCTCCTCCTATTATCTTTGTCACCTGCCATATCTACATCAACATATCCCTATAGAGCAATGTTTGAACCACCAAAGCATAATGCTTGATTTGTGGTACCTCTCAAATACCTGAGAATCCACTTCACCGTCATCCAATGTTCTTTTCCTAGATTGTTCATGTATCTACTTACAACTCCCATTGCATCTGCAATATCAGGCCTTGTGAAGACCATTGCATACATTAAGCTTCCAACTGTTGATGCCTATGGAACTTTAGACATATGAGCCATTTCTTCCCGAGTCTTGGGACACACCTCCTTACTTAATTTGAAATGGCTAGCCAAAGTTATACTAACTGGTTTTTCATTCTGCATACTAAACCTTTTCAACACCTTTTCTATGTACTCACTTTAAGACAATGTTAATTTCTGATTCTTCCTATCTCTAGTTATTCTCATACCAAGGATTTGTTTTGTAGCACCCAAATCCTTCATTGCAAATGAGTTTTCCAATTTCCTTTTGAGCACATTTATTTCCTGCATGTTAGAACCTGCAACAAGCATGTCATCTACATACAATAACAATATAATATAGATGCCATCATTTTGCATTTTGAGATAAACACAATGTTTAGGGTGACATCTAGTATAACCTTGTTCAGACATCAATCTGTCAAATTTTAGATACCACTACCTTGGATCCCGTTTTAAGCCATACAATCTCTTCTTCAACCTGCACACTAGTTTCTCCTTCCCTTTTACCTCATATCCCTGTGGCTGTTGCATATATTTCTCTTCCTCCAAATCCCCATGGGAAAAGGTTATCTTTACATCTAACTGCTCAAGATGAAAATCTTCAACTGCTACTAGACTTTAAATAGTTCTGATTTAAGTCATTTTCACAACAGGAGAAAATATCTCATCAAAGTCTATATCCTTTTTCTGTGCAAAGCCCTTCACCACAAGTCTAGCTTTGTACCTTTTTCTACCTCCATATTCTTCCTTTAGCCTGTAAACCCATTTATTCTGCAATGTTGTTTTACCTGCAGGCAACCTGACTAAGTCCCAAGTCTGGTTATGTGCTAAGAAGTCCATCTCTTCTTTCATGGCTTGCTCCCACTTCTTCCTGGTTTCTACTTGCACTACTTCTTCATAACATTCTGGTTCACCAAAATCAGTTAACAATACATAATATAATGAAGGAGGGTATTGTTCAGGGGGTCTACTTATCCTAGTAGATCTTATAACACCACTTTTAGGTGTTTGAGGTGCTCGTTGTTGTTCTAGCTATTGATCATTATGATTTTCAGGCACCATCACTTTTTGTGTGATAGCATCAAGCACTGTGTATTCTCTGTTTTCTTTTTCCTATTTCTTTTCCTGCAACTAATTCTTACACAAGACCTTCTTAATGAATATTACATCTCTACTGCTAATGATTTTGTGATTTTCATAATCATATAAGTGATAACCAAAATCATTAACACCATACCCAATAAAGGTACATTTCTTTGATTTTGCCTCAAGCTTTGTTCTATTTTCTTTATTAATGTGGACAAAGGCTTCACAACCAAAAGTCTTAAAAATGAGTAGTTTACCTTTTTACCTGTCCATGCCTCCTCTGGAATACCACCATCCAAGGAACTTGAAGGCCCTCTGTTTATTAGATAAACAACAGTTTCTACAGCATCTGCCCAAAATTGTAAAGGCAATCTTGCATGCAATCCCATGCACCTTGCACGCTCCATGATTGTCATGTTCATCCTTTCTGACACACCATTTTCTTGTGGTGTTCCTTGAACTGTCTTCTCTCTGCGAATTCTATTCTATGAATAGTACCTATCAAGCTCTTTGCTGCAATATTCACTTCCATTATCTGATCTAAGACACTTCAACCTTTTCCCTGTCTCATTTTCAACCAAAGCTTTCCATTTCTTGAAAGTATCAAATACATCAGATTTATTTCGAATATAATAAATCTAGGTTTTTCTGGTTGCATCATCAATAAAAGTAACTTAATAACGAGAGCCACCAAGAGATGATACCTGAGCAGGTCCCCATACATTTGTATGCACAAGCTCTAATTTTTCGCTCTTCTTTTCGTTCCCAACCCTAAGGAATCTAACTCTCTTCTGTTTTACATAAACACAATTTTCACAGAATTTTAAATCAACATGCTTCAAACCTGGCAACAAATTTCTTGAGTGAAGAGTCTACATCCCCTTCTCACTCATGTGCCCGAGCTTATGATGGCACAATGTCCTATCTTCTACTGTAGAGGTTAAAGCATTAACAGAATTAGAAATACTATTACATAAGTACAATGTACCAACCTATCATTTGTCGACGCATTTTGATCTTTTGATTTACGCTGAAAAATCTCTCATAAACTTGATATGGATCACAGAAGCCTCAATTTAACAATGTACCAACCTTTTCTCCTTTTGCTGTTACTAGGGATCCTTTAGTGACCTTCCAGGTTTTATCTGTGAAAGTATTTTTGCAACCTTCACCTCCCAACTACCCTGTTGAAATCAGATTTTTCTTCAAATCTAGAACATGCCTTACCTCCTTCAATAGCCATTGATTTCCATTCTGCTATTTTATGAAAACTGTACCCATTCCAATGATTTTACATGGTTTATCATCACCTAATTGAACCTGTCCAAAATCTCCTTGAACATAATCATGAAAATGTTTCTTATCAGACGTGGCATGGAATGAGGCCCCTCAATCTATCACCCAGGCATCAATAATATTTTATAGTGAAAGAATCAAAGCATCTTGCAAGACATCACCTGTTACATTCGCTTCTTGATTAGTTTCTTGCTGCGTGTCTCCTTATTTTCCCTTTCGAGACTTGCAGTCTTTCTTCAGGTGTCCTTTCTTCCCACATTTCTAGCACACTATCCCTAATCTAGACTTGGATCTGCCTTTTCTTGACTTATTGTTATATCCTGGGCTCTTTCCTCTTTCCATTTCTCTTCCCCTAGTCTCTGCAGTCAAAGCATTACCTGATGTCTCACCGGAGCTTTTCCGTCGCATTTCCTCGCTAAGGATTGCACCGAAAACATCATCAAACTTTAAAGTACTAGATCCAGAGATAGAGTTACTAATGGCCATAACTAAACCATTCCAACATTATGACAATAAGCACAGAAATAACAGAGCCCTAACTTCATCATCAAAATTTACCCCTACAGAACTTAACTGACTTGTAACTATATTAAAATCATTTAAATGGTCTGCAACAGATCCACCTTCTGACATCTTCATATTAAATAAACGCTTCATAAGAAATACCTTATTTGAGGTTGTCGAGCAGTAAAAATGGTCTTTTTCACCTCTATTTACCCTACATTAATTGTCAATCCATGAACAATTTGTTATTTCAAAGAGTGTACTCAGTTTGAGGCGGTCATTTGTCAGAGTAATGCTAGTAGTATAGTGCTCTCAATACAAGAGTAAATGGATGCTTGAAATGAAATCCATTTGCAGAAAGAAACCTAGAATTTAAATCATGTGTTCATAAAGCTACAACAATTTATTAGTCAAAGGTACAGTAACAGTAACTCTTCCCTCTATAAATTGATGCAATTAAAGAAGCACTCAAAAGAAGGATCATCAAACTGGGAACTAGACAGTATAGGTCAATGTTCACTACAGTTTCAAGCCTTCTACACACCAAAGCAATGATGATCTTCAAATAGAAAGAAATGGAATAGCGACTATCTTTATGAATAAGATTGAACAACAACACCTTAACCTATGAATGCAGCAATAATTATAATCTACGGGAACTAAGTAACAACTTTCGATTTGAACAGCAACCAGAAATGGAACAACAAACTCTCAGAAATAAAGTATAGAGCAGCAATTGAAATCAAAATGTACAACTACCCAAGTTAAACACGCAACACACTTAATCAGTAAAAGGAACAATAATAAGAGCTCGATACAGTACACATGAATCACAACTATAGAATAGCAGCAATTGTAATGGAACAACAATTGTTTTAGAACGGCAATGGTTTCAGAACAGTAATGGTAACAAGGCACTAATTCTGAATAAACAGCAGTCACGATTTTAAGAGTAAATCATACAATAGTACTGATTCAAGAACATACATCTCAGTTAATCTGTAAGGAACAACAATGCTATGTGATTTGTTAGGAGGAACACTAATGCGATGCAGAGTTAGAATGGTAACATAACATTCTTGTTGTGAGTAACAGTAATATTTAATCAAGTATAACAGAACTGATATGTAAAACAGTAAAGCGCTTCAGATTACTGAGCAGAGTGAAAGAAAGAAATCAAACCACACATGAATGAGAAATATGATACAGGAGCAAGTGATCCACTAGGGTCGGGCCCTTAGCCTCTAGGGACTCACTGCTTTAGGCTACTCCAGAATCAACGATAGAACAACAACTAGGTTTTTATATTAAAATGTGAAACAGAGTTAGAAGGACTCGCTCTTCAAAGGGAGTTGATGATCAAAGTTCAAGTACCAAAGAAAATTTCATAAAAGTAATAATAGTCTTCTCCCCAAGCTAACAGTGCTACCCCTTTTTATAACAGCCAAACAATGCTATTAACAATGCAGAAGATCATTAAGATAGTGATCCCTCAAGATAAAAGGATCCTGAGGGATTCGTCAAGTTGTTAACTTGCAATTATCTTCTTGTTCTTTTGCGTCGATTGGAGATCTCCTTTTCCTTTTTCCGGTTGTTACACTCCAATTTGGATCGCCTTGTTTGAGCGTGGTTCCCTGCCAAAGGGACAACAGTTAACTTGGTCTCATTCTTTCCTTTGGGATGACAGTCCTCTGTTTTCTCCTCTTCCTACATAGAAAAAGGGTAATTATTAGTCATTTCACATTCCATATAAACCTTCTAGATTTTATCATATTTTCTACCATATGCTTAGCTCATGATGTGAAAAGGTTGTGAATATTGAAGAAAAGATAACAAGGTAAACGAAAATAACATACCTTCTCCAGTGCCCAACACACCCCCCTACTTACCCTTTTTCATGACCTCATGAAAACATTGTAGTTGACATGCAAGGCCGTGAGGGAGTAGGCTAGAGACGGGATCTCATGAGGAGGTCTACAGCCATGATGTCTAGCTAGGTGTTCAAAAATATGCCCTGTATGGCCCTTAGGAATTTCGTATAAGGCTTGGTATCCTGGTGCTGGATGCCAAATGACCGGACTTCGGAACCTATAACCTAACCAAGATGGCCCTGCCCTCAAAATAAGATCACCATAGAGGCCCAAGCAATCAGTAGCTAACTTAAAGTTCTCATAATTAAACGGTTCCCTGCATTGGATATTTGGATTAGAAATCTGATATCAAAATTTAGCAGCGACAATGGCAAGGTCTTTGATGGTAAAGAAGTATTCTATCCCTTACCGATTTATTTTTGTATGAATGGGTCCTAATGCTTCAATCACGCCCGGAGTCCTCATGAGGTTCATATGTTTATTCCATAATTGCAATGGATTTCTTGGCTCAGCTCTTACCCATAAATCTAATTTGCTTTCTTGTCTTTGGAAGGCATTATAGGCTTGAAGCCATTTTATTTGATTAACTCCAAATGAAATAAATTCCTGCAATTGAATATCCCCAATGAAAGGGCCGAGGTTCTACTCTATTTCTTGATCTAACACAAGGTTGTGCAAATAGAATTCGCATAATAATCTCTGAACTTTTACCCCATAGTGCTTATGAAATCATCAATTGTGTTAATTTGTATAGGGGCTCCTGCTTTGACAGCCTTAATTTTTAATTGCAAATATCATTCTATTAAAAATAAGGCATAATTATTAGCAGGCGCTCTATATGCTAGGACGTCAGTGTATAAAGAGCATAAGGTATCCATTTGTTTGATAAGTACGTCTAGTCTATGAGTTACCTTTGCGACTTTTTCTTCTTCCTTTCGCCATCCTTCAAAAGCTTCACTTTCAAACAAATTGACATTCCTTGGCTGCTGCTGTAATTCTTCATACTTCTCTTGCAGGATAGTTTGTTCTGTAAGTTTTTCTACTGCTTGTTGAGCTTGCATCAAACCCTCTCGTAGGGTTACTATTCTCGGGTCACTATCCCACATAGTATTTGTAGGTGGAAGGTTCACTTGAATATTCTTATTGTGTTGTTCTGTAATTATGGTTCGAACTTCTTCAAAGGATTGCGCCTCTGTCTGAATTTCCTTGTCACACGCCGTTATGTCATCTGTTTAAATTTTGACATGAGTAACAGCCGAATGTTGTTCCTTTTGATTTTGAACGGCAGGTTGGACCTGAGTCCTTTTGACCTTTTTTCTAAGGGGTTTCACCACCGAGGTCCTTTTTGCTCTCTTCCTCATCTTTAGAATCCTGATTTGTTGTCGAAATTTCACGATTACATTAAGCATTCTTTGTTGTTCCTTTCGTAATCTTTTGATTTCCTCTGTTTGACTGGAAGGAACAGTCGTTCGCGCACTCGAGCTTGGACTTTCTTCTTAACCAATTTCTTGATTTTTCTCCTAGGATACTTCCTCATTATTCTGTTGATCGAGTTGTTTGGGGGTAGAAACCCTAGCTTGTTCTGCAATTTCCTGAGTAACTTCTTCTTCTCCCCTCTCTTCCTCATCAAATTCTTCAGGTGTATTCTGACTTGGAACAAATTGTTCCTCTTCTTCATCTTCATCATTTTTCTCTCTAGATGCACTTTCATCATGGTTGGAATGATTCTCTTCTTCTTCTTCCTCATCGCGTAACTCTTCGGATGCACTCTTATCATGAAGAGAGTGCTCCTATGGCTCTTCTTCAATGTGGAGGTTTAGTGGGCTGAGAGGCTGAGTATATTCTCCCATGTTGGCCAGAATATGGGCCAATTCATCCTCTCGTATTGGATTTTGCAATGGGCTTTCCTCACATTGCTCTGTTTCTTCTTTAGCCTGCCCAGATTGTTCAGTTTCTCCTTTTGTTTCTTCCTCATTGTTCGATTTTCTTTCGTTCTCTCCTCCTTCCAATTGTGGGGGTTGCTCATCCCTTGAATCAACTACTTTGATCGGTTGACTGGCGTTCCCTTTGGAATTTTCCAGCCTCCCTTTGATCCATGCCAATCTAACAGATTTCCTTCGTTTCAATGGTCTATTTGATGTATTTGCAATATGCTTTCGTTTGGGGGTCGGCAAAGCCAGTCCCCTGTCTATTGTAAAAATTAGCTCTTCCCAGCTGCTCTGTTGCTGAGCAAGACTGTAGCTAACTATCAATTGTATCAACCCGTGATGAATTACTATCGATTCTACATGGCTGGATTTTTTCATGCTTCGGGCAACATCATGTAGTAAAGAATTTAAAAGCGCAAGCAAATTCACAGTGCATTTCTGTTTTAATACAGCTAAAAGCTTAAGGTGGCATGGTCTTACCACGTCTTTTCTGCTTTCACAGGTAATGTAATTTTGAGTGATCTTTGCCAATTCTGCTCACGGTTCTCCCAAAGCTGCTGGTAGAACTCCCTTCCCACTTCGTGTCAGGTTCTATCCTTCATCTTGGAAGATTTTGATGGCGTTGCACAGTCTTATCTTCTTCAGAGTCCACACATATCCAGTGGTTGGTAGTCCTGAAACTTTTGCAATTGTATCGTCGGTGACTGCTCTTTGTCTCCCTCTTACCGTGGAGTGATATTCTTGCAGGTTCTGTAAGAATTCAATTGCCACAGTCTCGTTGGACTCTTGCAGGCGATTAAGATAAACTATCCATCCTGCCCTTGTTAGGATTTCGTGTGCGGCATCCAAGACTGTCAACACTTGTGGTTCTTTATGAATTGATCTTCCTCCCATGCTTAGAAAACTATAAAAAACACGAAGATGGCAATGGAACAACAAGCTGTTCAAGTTATTAGCAACCACAAGAAAAAAAAATGAGGGAACAACAAGCTTGTTTAGAGTTCAAATTACTTGCTAATTGTTGTAGAGCATAACGCGGAAATAATTTTGAAACAACAAGCCATGCAAATTGAAAAATGATATACTGTTAAGCCTTGCTATTCCCAAATAAAAGTTCTCCAAATTTAAAACTGACACGTATGCCAGTGAATTATGAGGTCACCTGCTCCCCCCCTGTAATGGGATAGGTCGTCCTCGGTCGTCAAATGAGGGAGCGGCGTGCTGGACTGACGTGATGCAGAGTCAGAAAGGAGCAGCATATACCAAAAAGCCATGTTTACAAGAACGAGTGAATTTCCAAAATCGAGGTGTATTATAGAATCACTTAATAAATAAGAAAACGTCATGATATGATGCGAGATTTGGAGGATAGGACAGCTGACGTGAACAAAAAGTTCAGTGCAGTCACGATCAACTTTTTCTATCATGATTGATTATAACAGATTTCATGTATTAGAGGTTCGAAAGGATTATTTTCATAATTTTATTTGATCCATTAGAGAGGTAGAAGAAGGGGTTAATAAGTGCTATTGGTGTATAAAAAATATGACCTCAATACCATCAACTGAACTCTGTTGCCCATAGGTGTCCATAACCATGACATAATTGTTTATTTCACCCATGGAACCATGATCCTTTTTGTATGTTCAGGAAATTATTGTGGAATGTCAAAATGGAGGCCATTATGCTGGCTTGGTAACCAGATAAATCATAATTCCATTCATTAGGAAGTAGTGAAAGGTGGGCATGCCAGCTCGTGATGAGACCTCCTGTTCCAAGGACTTTTTTTTATTTTATTTTTTATTTTCTAATGTGCCTCTTGGATCATTTCCCTGGTGTGGTGGCCATAATGGGAATGCCACTTCACTTTCTTCCTTATGATCATGGTAGGTTGGCTCCCAATGAGACCCCCTATCCTTCATTTGACAAACCATGCTAGAAAATTATGTCAATGTTTTACTTTTTTCTTTTCTTTTTATAAGGTACTTTTCCTTATTTATACACAGAGGGTGGTTCAACACTCCTTAAGAGTAGGGATGGTGGAAGAAGTCTTAACATCTCAATAGAAAAATATGCCCTTCATTATTATTTTTTAATAATGGTCAAAAAGGATTATGAAGTTTTAAAAGGAACCATCATGATAAAATATAACCAACCATACCGGTATTAGTAGAACAGTGATAGCAAGATAATCAATACTTGTGTCTTTTCCTCTTTTCTCTTATCAATTCAGAGCAAATTCTTGTAAAGATAACGACTTTTTATGTAATTTAATGATTTCAGCATCTTCTAGTTCTCATATTCATTGCATAAGTGTATCGCTGTGTTTTAGAAGTGATCTGAATAATAAAACACACAAAAAGAAAAATATAAAAGAAGTTTTATATTCAAAATCATAAAAAAACTCGAAACTACTGTGCAGTAAAGAAAACAAGAACAAGAAAAATGCAAATAATGCTGTGCTTTTCAAAAAAGAATAGCGAAAATGCTAATGCTATTCCTCCGCAAAAAGGAACAACAGAAAAGAAAAACACGTTGTGCAAAAGAAAAAAAATGCTATTCCTTTGGGAAAAGGAACAGCAGAAACAAGAATGCTGCTCCTTCAGAAAAAGGAACAACAAGAACGCAAATGTGTCGTTCCTTTGAAAAAGGAACAACAGAAATAAAAATGTGCCGTTCCTTCGGAAAAAGGAACAACAAAAACAAAAATGTGTCATTCCTTCGGAAAAAGGAACAACAGAAACAAAAATGTGTCGTTCCTTCGGAAAAAGGAACAACAAAACACGAAAATGTTGTTCCTTTGGAAAAAGGAACAACAGAAGACGAAAAATGATGTTCCTTTTGGAAAAGGAACAGTAGAGCACCGAAATGTTGTTCCTTCAGAAAAAGGAATAGCAGAACACCGAAATGCTATTCTTTTGGAAAAGGAACAACAGAACACCGAAATGTTGTTCCTTTGGAAAAAGGAACAGCAAAAACGAAAATGTGGTGTTCCTTTGGAAAAGGAATAGTAGAAACAAAAATGTGTCATTCCTTCGGAAAAAGGAACAACAAAACATGAAAATGTTGTTCCTTTGGAAAAAGGAATAACAAAACACAAAAATGTTGTTGCTTCGGAAAAAGGAACAGAAAAAGAGAGAGAATTCTGTTCCTTTTGGAAAAGGAACAACAGAACACAAAAATGTTGTTCCTTTTGGAAAAGGAATAACAAAACACAAAAATGTTGTTCCTTCGGAAAAAGGAATAGCATAAAATGGAAAATGTTGTTCCTTTTAGAAAAGGAATAGTAGAACACGAAAATGTTGTTCCTTTTGGGAAAGGAACTGCAAAACGCGAAAATTTTGTTCCTTTGGAAAAAGGAACAACAAAAGATAGAAAATGTTGTTCCTTTTAGAAAAGGAACAGCAGAACATGAAACACAAAAAAATGTAAGTGTTGTTCCTTGTAGAAGAAACAACAGAATGGTAAAGATGTTGTTCCTTTCGAAAGGAACAGCATAGTGCAAATGCTATACAAGTGAAAAATATATACAAGACAAAAAATTATGTACAGTGTAGGAGGAGTAGAAATACTCAATGATCCAAGGGTGAGGAAGATTTCTTTTCCTCAACCAAAATCTGAATGTTGGAGTCTTCGCAAAATTGTTGGTAGAAGGATTCCCGAGTAAGCGGTTTGCGATATAATCAAAGTCGGTGGTCGTTTACTTTAAAGGTATGTCCGGATCCATCAATAGTGGTTATAGTAATGGTGCTATTATCATGTACTTTCTGGATTTCGTATGGTCCTAGCCAGCGAGTCTGAAGTTTCCCAGGAAAATCTTGGAACCTGGAGTCATATAGGAGCACCCAATCTCCTTCGCGGAAGACTTTCTTTTTAATGAGGGCATCGTGCCATTTGGCTCACTGCTGTTGAATTAACTCAGTATGTTGAAGGGCAGAGAGCCTAATTTAATCTAGCTCATTGATATGTTGTAATCTATTAGTCTGGGCTTTGTCTAAATCTAGACCGACCTCTTGTGTTGTTCGTAATGTTTGTATTTCAAATTCTATTAGAAAGATGGGTTCCTTTCCAAATACTGGCTGGTATGGTGAATAACTGGTAGTACTCCTCCATGTTGTTCTATATGCCCACAGTGCTTCTGGCAGTATTGCAGCCCAATCACGTCTGTGTGATGCAATGGTTTTTGTCAGTATTGCTTCTATTATTTTGTTTGTGCTCTCTACTTAACCATTTGCCTGTGGGTGGTACGGAGTAGTAATTTTATGCTGAATATGATCATTTTTTAGTGTGGCAACAATTTTATTACCAGCAAACTGAGGTCCTCCATCCGTAATTATATCTCTTGGGAGGCTATATCTCATAAATATGTGGAACAGGAATTGTATGACAGAATCTTCTGTAGCTCTCGAAAATGCCTCTGCTTCAAACCATTTGGTGACATATTTTGTTGCTACCAGAATGTATGTTTTCTGATTTGATGACGGGTTAATTGGACCAACAAAATCGAGCACCCATCATTCAAATGGTTCAATAACTAGCTGTGGGTTCAGGGGCATTTCATCAGCCTGTCCAGGGCGTCATGCTCTTTGGTAGTTGTCACAAGCTTGAAAGAATTTATTTGCATCTTTAAAGATCGTGGGCCAATAATACCCTGTTTGTAGCACTTTGTGACTAGTTCTCTGATCTGCAAAGTGTCCGCCACATGGTCCATCGTGACAAGCTTTCAAGATGTCAAAAATTTCATCTTCACGGATGCATCTCTTGATGTGCATATCTGCCCCTGTATGAAACAAGTATCCCCCAATCTAAGAAAACCGAGTACTTCGCTGAATCTGCTTTTGTTCATTGGGGGTCAGATGTTTCGATAATTTGCCTACTACTAGGTAATTTGCAACATTAACATACTAGGGTGTTTTAATAGTAACAATGAACAGATGTTCATCTGGAAATTGATCTTGACCACTGCTATATCTACTGGTTTTGGCATTCATGAGAGAAAATCGGCTACAGGATTTTCATTTCCCGGTCGGTCCTTTATTGTGATATCAAATTCTTGTAATAAAATCAGCCATCTTGTTACTCTACCATTTGTAATGGGTTTATTTGCTAAATATTTTATGGCAGAGTGATCTGTATATAAAATAACAGGATATCCAGTGATATAATGCCTAAATTTATTAACGACATGTATTACAGCTAAAAATTCCTTTTTAGTCACAATATAGTTCAATTCAGCAGGGGACAAATTTTTGCTAATATAATAAATTTCATATGGTTTTTTGTCTTCTTCCTGCCCAAGGACTGCTCCAATAGCTGTGTCTAAAGCATCTGAAGAAATTTGAAATGGCAAGTCCAAATTTGGTCCTTGGAGTACTGGGGCTATTGATACGAGCCTTTTCAGATTCTCAAAAGTCCAATCACATTTTTCTATCCAGACAAAGTCAACATTCTCTGTTAGTGCATATAAAGGTGCAACAATATGAGAAAAATGTTCTATAAATCTTCTATAATAACCAGAGAATCCGAGAAAACTGTGTACCTCTGTCTGAGTGGTAGGAGTAGGTATTAATAATATTATTTGAATTTTGGCCAGATCTACCTGTATTCCAACCGTTGAAATATAATGGCCTAGAATAAGTCCTTTAGTCATCATCATATAGCATTTTTCATGGCTCAGACAGAACCTGGTGGGAATGCATCGCTGTAGCACGTTTTCTAGTGTGTCTAATGCTGGGTCGAAATCATCTCCATATGGTTTAAAGTCATCCATATATACTTCGAGCCCTTTATTTATTAAATCTAAAAAAATGTTGAGGATAACCCTTTGAAATGTGGCAAGGGCATTGCATAGGCTAAAAGGTAAAACTCTATAGGCAAATGTTCCCCAAGGATAGGTAAAAGTAGTTTTGTCTTGGTCTTCAGGGGAAATTTGAATCTGATTGTATCCACTGAAGCCATCCAAGAAAGAAAAGAATTTCTTTCCTGCTAACGTATCTAATACCTGGTCAATGAATGGAAGGGGAAAGTGGTCTTTTTGTGTTGCTTTATTAAGTTCTCTATAATCTACACAAAGTCTCCATTTTCCATTCTTCTTTGGTACCACCACAAGCGAAGAGAACCATTTGCTATTGGAGATTGGGTAAATAAAGTTCACATCCAAAATTTTTTGAAGTTCAGCTTTTACAATGTCCTTTAGGTGAGGGTTAAGTCTCCTTTGTGGTTGGAGAACAGGTCTTACATCCTTTTCTATGTAAATGTGGTGTGTACATAACTGGGAATCAATTCCTTTTATGTCAAGATAATCCCATGCAAATACTTCTTTATGTTTTCTCGGCAGCTGAATTAGCTTGTGTTCTTGTTCTAGAGTCAGGTTTCCATTAATGTTTAAAGTTTTTCCCGGCTCAATTTCTACAGTTTTGCTATTTGATACAGAGGTAGTAGGTATTGTTTGATCGTGGGTATCTTTGAGAGGATCCTCTTCTAATTCACTATCAAATGTTGCTTCTATCATCTGGCATTGTATGTGGGATCTAGATTTAGCCTGGCTAAGAAAGTTGTTAATAACATCATCCTTTGTTTGATATTTGAAATCGAGGGCATCTTCTATGGTTAATGGAGATCTAATATTTTCAGTGAGGTATAATACAGGATGCTTGTTAGTTTTCATTATTGTGACACTTGGCTGGGCTGGAGGATACAAGGCTAGATTCTTGATATTAGCCCCTCTAGTTATGGTCATACTGCCTTGCTGATAGCTAATATAAGTGTCAACAGTTGCAAGCCAAGGTCTGCCTAAAATCAATGGATATCCATCAAGTCGGTTTTTGGGGTTTATTATCAAAAAGTTGGCAGGATACTCCCAGGAATCAACAGATACCATGACATCATGTAGTGTGCCTTTTGGCCTAACCACAGATCGGACATCTAGTTCTAATAAAGTGGAGGTTGGTTCTACTGATGTAATGCCCAGTTTTTGAGAAGTGGTGGTTGTTAGGATATTAATTGCAGCCCCTAAATCAACTAAGGCATTTCCAAAAGTTTTCCCATGGATTTGTACTGTTACTATCGGATTTCCTGGGTCTTCATATTTAACAGGTGTTTCTCTTCCTGATAATAGGTCAGATAAAGTGCCAACTACTTGGACTGTCGCGTTATTTGTTATTATCCTCCTTGGTTTTTTTATACATAGCTCCTTGATGGTCTTTGCATATATTGGGATGTCTTGGATGGCTTGGAGGAGTGGGATTTTTATGTACACATTTTTAAGTTCTCCCAGAATGTCAAAATCAAGATGTTGTGTAGGTCGAGGTATAATTAATCTTTCTGGGAATGGAGGAGAAGATGTGATTACTTGATTATGAGTTTGTTGTATGATCTCATCCTCTTCTTGTAAAGGTTGTTCTATAGGTAACTAATTTTCAACTTGAGCAGTTTTATCTCCCTCTGTTTCAATGACGCACCCATATCTCAATTGAAGGTCATTACACTCCCTTAGATCGGTTCCCATGTCTGGTGTTTCAATTGTTTGAATAGATTGGATCGGTATGTTATTGGGATTAGGGTTGGGTTGGGCTGGGAGTTGTGGTCTTAAATTAGACTGGGGGTTCTTAAATTAGACTAGGGATTTTGTTGTAATGCTGGCAGTGTAGGTTGAGGGAGTGGAATGGTTCCTACTGGCTGGTTCATCGGTCTTTGCCAGTTTGTCTGCCAGGCTTGACTCTGTGAAGTAAGAGGGGACCATTATGGTGGATATACATTATTTTGCCAATATGGTGGGGTATAGGGAAAATTTTGCCAACTGGGTTGACTTGCTAGATTCGGCCATGGTGGTGATGAAGGAAATGGTTGTTGTGACCAATTTGAGAATGGAGATTGATTTTGCCACATAGTACTATATCGCTGAGCATGATATTGTGGAGGTTGAAAAGAAGAAGCTTGATCGGAGAACATACTTGATTGTCGTGGCTGCCATTGACGACGCTTATTAAGTAGGTACACCGATTCTGGCTCTTCCTCCGCTTCCTTGTATACCACTTTCAATCCAGGAAATGAGGGACAACTTTCTGTAGAATGATCTTTTGTACAAATGGCACAGACTTGAACCACATCTAATGGACATTCTTTGTGGCTATGTTTCTTTCTACATCTAGGACAGAAGATTGCCAAATTTTGTTCTACCTCTGCTTACTTCTGCTTGGCTTGCATAATATCAAGTTGTGTTTTTAGAGTCCCTAATATGTCGGTTTTAAAATTTCTAATAAGTTTCCAATTTCTGCACGAGTTACTCCTTCTAAAGAAATTATGTTAAACCGATCATGTTCTGCTGGTTTTACTCTTGTGCTACCTCTTGAGATCCTGATACATAAATTAATAATGTTAGCAAAATTTTCCTGGTAAATATCTCCTTTTCCTATAATGTTTAATGTTCCAATCCATTGTTCCTTCATTCCTCTAATTAATGCAGTTTTCAATACATTATTAGGTAAGGCTAATGATGCATAAGGAGATCTTTGAAGATTATACTGAAAATGCTCGACATATTCCTCTAATGTTTCATTTGGTCTAGCCACCATCTGAAATATTTCATCTTTCAACTCTCTAGACCTACAATAATCCTGATATTTTTTTAGAAAAGATTCTTTCATTTGATCCCAGTTATTTATAACACCACCACTCAATGCCATAAACCATCGTAAAGCAGCTCCTTTTAATGTAGAGGGAAATAATTTCAGTTTCTGGGGGTCAGTGGTATAGTCGTAACCTCTACACAACACATCAAATTCAAATAAGAATGCATCAGGGTCTTCTGATGTAAAGCCATGAAATGTAGGGATATGCTAGGGAGCTGCAATGTCCACGATGGGATATTGCAGTGTCGAAGTTTGGGTGTTTGGCTGGTTTTGGGCCATTTGGTCAAATATGTGCCAATAATCTTCTAGGATATCTAGGAGGGTATTCCTGGGCTAACGAGAGGATTAGCTTTAATAGGAATGACCTTAACAACACTTCCTTTATCTGGGATCATGGGAGTTCCTAATGTTTGGGGAGATTTTGGCTCTTGAGGTTCTTCAACTTTGTTATTGATGATTTTTGCAGCACTTCCCTTATTTGGGCTGCTTAATGGCAGAAGTATCCCAAGAGGAGATTCTAGTTCTTCAGTTTCCCCAGTTTCTCCTCCCCCTTCACAGAGGTTGCTAAGGTTCCCTTATTGCAATGATTTTGGGCTAGAATTCTCAATTTATTGAAAATCCTGCTCTTCAAAATGACTATGCACCTCAGCAAAGGCTACAGATGGTGATCCTGTGGCCTAAAGGGAACTAGTAGGTTGTCTAGAAGTGACTTTTCTAGGCCCTATTAAAGGCTGAGATTCGGCTTTCTTAAGGATTTCATCTATAAAGGTCGATCGGCCAAGGGTCACTAACCCCTTAGCTTTATCAGGCTTGGGTAGAGGTTTGGGATTTTTTTCTGGCTTTTTCTTCTTAGTCATGCACACGAATCAACTACTACTTTCTACCCAAAGAAAACAACAACAAATCTGCAGGAAAGCGGGTAGGGGAGTAGGGCTATTACATACTCTGAACGTAGGTTCTTACCTTCCTGTTTTTAAAACCAAATTCTTTCCTAGTAGGTTCTTACACTACTCTGTAAAAGAGACAAATGGCTACACTCTTCCCCGGCAACGACACCAAAATGTCAAGTAGTAAAAAGGGTCCTTTTCACCTCTATTTACCATACATTAATTGTCAATCCAGAAACGATTTGTTATTTCAAAGAGTGTACTCAGTTTGAGGCGGTCATTGGTCAGAATAATGCTAGTAGTATAGTGCTCTCAATACAAGAGTAAACGAATGCTTGAAATGAAATCTATTTGCAGAAAGAAACTTGGAATTCAAATCATGTGTTAAGAAAGCTACAACAATTTATCAGTTGAGGGTACAATAACAATAACTCTTCCCTCTGTAAACTGATGCAATTAAAGAAGAAATCAAAATAAGGATCGTCGAACTGGGAACTAGATAGTATAGGTCAATGTTCACTACAGTTTCAAACCTTCTGCACACCAAAGCAATGCTGATATTCAAATAACAAGAAATGGAACAACAACTATCTTTATGAATAAGATTGAACAACAACACCTTAACCTCTGAATGCAACAATAATTATAATCTACGAGAACTAAGTAACAACTTCCGATTTGAAGAGCAACCAGAAATGGAACAACAAACTCTCAAAAATAAAGTATAGAGCAACAATTGAAATCAACCCAAGTTAAACGCGCAACACACTTAATCAGTAAAAGGAAAAGTAATCAGAGCTCGATACAGTACACATGAATCACAGCTACAGAATAGCAGCAATTGTAATGGAACAACAATTGTTTCGGAACGAAAATGGTTTCAGAACAGTAATGGTAACAAGGCAGTAATTCCAAATAAACAATAGTCACGATTTTAAGAGTAAATCACATAGTAGCATTGATTCGAGAACATACATCTCGGTTAATCTGTAAGGAACAACAATGCTATGTGATTTTCCAGGAGGAACACTAATGCGATGCAGAGTTAGAATGATAACATAGCATTCTTGCTGTGAGTAACAATAATATTTAATCAAGTATAACAGAGCTGATATGTAAAACAGTAAAGCGCTTCAGATTACTGAGCAAAGTGAAAGAAAGAAATCAAACCACACATGAATGAGAAATATGATACAGGAGCAAGTGATCCACCAGGGTTGAGCCCTTAGCCTCTAGGGACTCACTGCTTCAGGCTACTCCAGAATCAACGATAGAACAACAACCAGGTTTTTATATTATAATATGAAACAGAGTTACAATGACTTGCTCTTCAAAAAGAGTCGATGATCAAAGTTCAAGTACCGAAGAAAATTTCATAAAAATAATAATAGTCTTCTCCCCAAGCTAACAGTGCTACCCCTTTTTATAACAGCCAAACAATGATATTAATAATGCAGAAGATCGTTAAGATAGTGATCCCTCAGGATCAAAGGATCTTGAGGGATTCATCAAGCTATTAACTTGCAGTTATCTTCTTGTTCTTTTGTGTCGATTGGAGATCTCCTTTTCCTTTTTCCAGCTGTTACACTCAAATTTGGATTGCCTTGTTTGAGCATGGTTCCTTTCCAAAGGGACAGCAATTAACTTGGTCTCGTTCTTTCCTTTGGGATGACAGTCCTCCGTTTTCTCCTCCTCCTGCATAGAAAAAGGGTAATTATTAGTCATTTCATATTCCATATAAACCTTCTAGATTTTATCATATTTTCTACCATATGCTTAGCTCATGATGTGAAGAGGTTGTGAATCTTGAAGAAAAGATAACAAGGTAAACGAAAATAACATAGCTTCTCCAGCGCCCAACAAAGGTCGAGGGGTTTTCATATAGTTTGGCCAATGCCAACATTAAACCCACTGTTGTCGTTTCCTTTGAAATATTAACTACTACCGACACCACTAGGCACAGCCGTATTGTTCCAAGTGCCTTTTTGTCGAGAATATCCCATTCTGTGTTTGTCAAACTCGTCGGCTTCTTTGTCTTTCCGCTCAATGGTACGTACAGATCTCTCTGATACAGATAATCTTCCATCTGCATCTTCCACAAATGGTAGTTTTGGCTGTTGAATTTTTTGACCCTAAACCTACCATCTTCCACTATTGCTCCCACTCGAACCAGGAATCCTTCTCTCCTACGAATTTATCAGCCAAATATACCTTCGGCTCTGATACCAGTTATTAGAAAATTATATATTACGGAGCAATCGAACACATAAAATATTGCAAAAATATAAACACATAAAACGCATAAAACAAGAGAGACAAAAATATACGTGGTTCACCTAGTTTGGGCTACATCCATGGAGAAATAGCTAGTCCTTCTTTTATTATATTATCCAGCAAACTGAAAAGATACAACCTACAGTAGATCTGCTGCAACACCCTCTTCGCTCTCAATCTCCTCTCTCTTCCTCACTCAGAATATAGATATGATATAGACGCAATACAATTCCCTCATATATAGTGAGGGGTTGCCTTCTGGGGCAAAAAACCCTAAATTTAACATAACTTCTACCATCAAATCATCCACCTAATGAACGGCCCAGATTGACTATAAATTACTAGACTTTTACAAGGCATTTTTACATCTATTTTTAGCTTCAGAGGCACTGCCCCCAAACCCCCACCGGGGGACCGCTAGCCCTGAGACCCTCGCGGGGGGGGGGACAAGGTCCCCCCCACATGGAGGGGTGTACAGTCTTCTCGGGGTATACATCCAGTCGAAACCTTTGAATACAGAAGATAATTAGGCTCCACACCCAACACTTTGTGTACATGAGTTCCCATAAACTTGACCAAAACATCCTGACAAATCAAGGATCTTGATCAGAAATAATAGAAGTGGATAACCCAAAGTGAACCCATACATTTTGGAAGAAAATCGTTGTGGTATGTTCAGTTGTAACATGTTTCTTACATGGCATCAACACACACACATTTTGCTGAAACAATCCACACCAACATATAGATAATCATGACCTTTCCTAGACGTTGGCAATCCCCCAACAAAATCCATAGAAATACTTTCCCAAGGACATGAAGGGATAAGAAGTGGAATGTACAAACCCAATTTCCTATTGCTTGGATTCCTAGTAGCACACATGGATTATCCTCTCATATATCTTGAAACAGTTTCATTCATGTGAGATCAACAACAATACCTCTGAATTTGAGCAATTGTTTTTCCTACACCAAAGTGATCAACAATAAGAGAAGTGTGGGCTTCCCTTATGGCATTGATTCTTTCACCTTGTGGAACACATAACTTGCCAAGATGATAAAACAACTTATTATGAACATGATAATCCAACTCTTCAACATGATTGCCTTGACCCAAAGTTGCATAAACATCTTTAAAATCAGCATCTTGAGCACATTATTCAAGATAACTTTCATGCATGATCAATTTATGCTTAATAATAACATATGAATTAAAAATAGGCCTTGATAACATATATGTAGCTTTGTTGTATATACATTTCTTACACCTGATTACCAAATGAAATCGTTGTAGGAATCCCATCCACCTGAAATGTCTAGCTTGTTGTAACTTGGTTTGTGGTTGTAAATATTGAAAAGGTTGATGGTTAGTATGAATAATCGTTTCTTTACTCATCAAATAATGCTTCCATTTCTTCACGCTTTGTACCAAAGCATACAACTCTTTATCACAAGTTGGATAGATAATTACTACATTAGGAAAGGTTTTAGAATGATAACATATTGGCTTGCGATGTTGCATCAAAACTACTCCCATAGCATATTCTCTTGCATTAGTTTGAATTTCAAATGGCTACTTAAGATATGGAAGTGCTAGAACTGGTATTGTACTGATTTTCCCTTTCAAAGAGTCAAAGTCTTTTTGTTGCTTGCCTCCCCACTGAAAGACTTGTTTCACACTTGTCAAAGCATGTAATGGTGTTGCAATGGGTGAGAAGTTAGCAATATTTTTTCTCCAATATTGGGTTTCTTCCAAAAAGATCTTAACTTTTGTTACATTGTTGGGTTTAAGCCAATTCACAATAAAATCAAATTTTGAGGGATCAATCTTCAATTCACCCCCTCCTACAATATGACCCAATAAATCAAAGATGTTTTCCCAAATTCACATTTAGACATCTTCAAATACAACTTTTCCATTTTCAAGATGTCTAAAACTTGTTTCACATGCTTGACATTCTCTTCACGAGTCTTATTGAAAATCAAAATATCATCGAAGTAGACTATGACAAAATCATCAAGGAATGGTCGCAATACATCATTCATAACTCTCATGAACTTTGTAGGTGCATTGCAAAGCCCAAACAACATAACTAACCATTCAAAAAAAGCTTGTTTTGTCTTGGAAGAAATTTTTGAAATATCATCTTCAATAATCCTTATTTGATGATAACCACTTCTCAAATCTAACTTAGTAAAGTAAACAACTTGCTTTAACTAATCTAGCAAATCATTAATGCGAGGAAGAGGATAACGATTATTTACCATGATCTTGTTCAAAGCTTTGAAATCCACATGCATGCACCATGTACCATCTTTCTTTGGAACCAAGACAATAGGAAACCCACAAGGAGATGTGTTAGCCCTGATGACCCCTTTGTCAAGCAGCTTTTGAATTTTCTTCTTGATCTCTGCATTATCCAAAACTAGCATTCTATACATGCCAATATTTGGAAGTGGTACATCCTGATACAAGTGAATCTCATGTTGAATTCCTCTTTTTGGAGGTAACCCTTTAGTTTCCTGAAACATCTTGTCATAGGTGTTAAGAACTGCAACCAATTCATGCTTGAGTTTAGAATCACACCCTTTGAAAGCTTCAAACTTAGTAGCATCTTTAGCTTTAATTGTCAACAACACAAAATTCTTACTAGCATTTACAAGGATTTTCATCTGGCCAACACTAACAAGAGATAAGTTCATCTTCTTGTGATGTGCTCTAACAATATACTCAATTCCATCTTTAAAAAGATGATATTTTTTCTCATGAATATAGAATATGGCTTGTCGTTCATACAAGTATGGACTACCCAAAATAATCCCACAAATATCAAGTGGTACAACATCAAGCTCTACCCCATCTATAAAGTTAGCAATGATGCCGATTTTGAGTTTACATTTTCTTGTCGCTTGTAATTTTGCATCATCACATACCCTACCCAAAGGGCAAGGCTTAGTATGAGATGTAATTTCTAGATTAAGTTTCTTGACAATTGCTTCAGAGATAAGATTGACTTGGGATCCACTATCAAATAATGTATCAATTTTTGTATGTTTTGTAATGACCTTGATATGAAAAATCTTACCTCTTTCTTTATCATTTTGAGATTCAATGGGCTTACTAGAAGAACTAGTACTTGCATTAGAAGTTATACCTTTCATTCCCATGGATGTGATTTTGGTTTCATAACCTAAATTAGATCCTAGATCTTGTTGAGTTGTAGCAACAATCTTTTGTTTCCCCTTGTCATTGAACTTCTCTAGTGTCATTTATGGATGTAATTTTCAATATTGGTCTTCATCATAACCTTCTTTTGAACAATATTTATAAGTTTCTCTCACTCTTTCTTCACTGTAGCATTCTTTTTTCCTTTGCCTTTAAACTTCCCCTTTCCTTTTTCTTTAGATTTGGAAGGCTTATTGCTAGTCTCTTGAGGAACATTCTTGCCTCTTGATTCTAAATGAGTTGCCTGAACACATACTTCATCCAGATTGGTGAGATAAAACATAAGTATAGTATGTCTCAAATAACTATGCAATCCACCATTGTATTTAAGGAGAGTATCTTGTAAAGACAAATCAACACCCAAGATTAAAGCTCTTCTTATAAATTCTTGTGTGTAGCTTTGGACACTCTAACCTTTAGCCCGTCTAAAATTTTGTCAATCCATAATTGCTTTTTGCATGTAAGCTAATGGATAAAATCATTCCAGGAAGAGATAATTTTACCACTTTTATTCAAATCTTCTTGAGTTATGGCCTCCCACCAAATAAGGGTTATACTTTCCAAAGAAAGAGAAGCAAGTTGGATCTTTGTGACATCATCATCAATCTTTTGAATCCTATAATAGACTTCAATTTGATGAACCCAATTATCCAAATTTTCAACATTTAATTCCCCATTGTACATAGGAAATTAAAACTTGACATCAAGCTTAATCAAAGGAGACTTAAAATGTCCTTTTGGAGATAGAAGAGGAGTAGTTCTATGCCAGTGAAGGAGGTGAAGAAGGACGTGAGGATGGATGTGCATATTGAGGTGAAGGAGGGGGTGGAGGTGGTGGATTTCTCTCATCACCACCATTACCTTTTTGTTATGGGAATAAGTACCCTAGGGATTTAGGTTGGAACCCCAATAGGGCAAAAGAAAACTACAGTAAGAAACACTCATACAACTCAGGAAACATGCTTATATAAACAAACTATGCGATAGTGACCATACCCGGATGTCCTTCGTTTGGGTAGTTCCAACAGGGTTCATACCCTCTGCAACTCCTAATGATCTTTGAATTTGCAAATCAACCAATTCGAACATACATAGCAGCATATAGATAAAGCATTTTAATGAAACTAACTTTATATCATATAAGAAAATGATTAGTTATACATCAAAATAACATTCATATATGAATTATAACAGTATCTGATGCACAAATAAAGTTAATCTCAGGAACAAGACAATGCTTCTTTTTATTCTAGAAAGCTATAACTAACACAAAGAGAGTTCACCTGAGTCTTATTCTTCTAGCTCCAAGCGGAACCATCCTCCAGATCCATCTAGTCCTAGTCTTCAACAACCTCGTTCCATAACCAATACCATGATATCTCAAGCAAGTGGGAGAATATCAACACTCAAGGAAACAAGGGTTTCTTGAAACTTGGGGAAGTGCTTGAACAACAGGGATACTTCATACTTAGTCAGCGATAATCTCAGTATAATAATCCTATCTCTTCTCCTCCTTCAGGCCTTCCCATAGAAGTATATTTATACTTTTCCCAATTAGTTTTTTGGTTGGGAAACAGTTGGGCCATGGGCACTAGGAGGTAATAAACAGGTAAAACCCATGAACTCCACCCCTAATTAAGGAAATTTAATATTTTTAAGTGTTTTTACACATATACGTGGGTTTGGTATTGACTAACCCACATGTACATGCTTTTATCTCAGGGAAAAGTAGAGTATAGGGAATTAAACAATTTTTTTTTTAATATTTGGACCAGGTCTGGAAGGAGGGGTTGCCCTAGGCCATAAACCAAGCATCACAAGTACCAAGGGTGGTAAATGGAGCTATAATAGATGCCCCCTAATATATGAGGTTAGAAGGGGTACATGATGGTCGAAATGTATTAAGTATATGGAAAGGAATCCCGTCAAGACTGAGAAGGACTTCACCAGAATTCAATCTGCCAAGCCATCAAAAAGAGATCAGAAAGAAACTGTTGTCTGAGGTAGGCATACCCATGCTCAGAGAAAGTAAAGCATGTCCACATATCAAGTACAAGTCGATCCACTATGTATACAAGTATATAAAGAACTGAAATCACATAATGGATCATCTGATCGTGATCGAAAATGTACATGTCTGAATATCACATATAAGAAGATGATCAATGAAACTGAAACATGAAGTTGATCACTGATATCAAAAATTGATCCCAATAGTGCCAAATGAACATCATGGAATAAAATGATACTACATCGCAACTCGGATGCCAGAATATAAGATGTCGCTGTGAAGGACTGCAACATATAAGGTGGATGGTGTCGACTAGCGGTAACAGGAGAAACTAACAAGTGAACCAAAACATGCTATTGCAACCTAAGGTCTTCACCGACTACCGTGGTACATTTCTACACAATGAGAATAAATGATTTGAGGTCAACCACGTGAGAAATCGCTTGATTACTGGTCATTGGCGTATACCGTTAACAAACGCGAGACTAATCATTGATAATGATAATGAGAGTCAAAGTACCCAGTACAATCTAACAAGTGCGAATGAATGAGATGGAGTCAAACACCTAGAAGAATCTATCAATCAGGGGACAATGATGGTTTCCCACTGTCAATAGCGAAGGAATCTTCCACTGATGACTGCAAACCCCAAGGCACTGCCAAATGGACTCTAGATCTTTGTCCCAGAGCAATGAGCCATAGTCGATAAGAAAAGATCTGCTACAAGGAAGGCATTAAAGCATCCTTCATCAATCTAGTGTGAGTATAACCCGTAGGCCAATAATGTGGAAGGAATTGGACGAAAAAGATGTAGTAACTTGACTGAAGCACATTTCTAATGTACAAAAGATGTAGCTAGCACACGATAGAAACCCTCTAAACCAACCAATAATGAAAGCTGACACAGAGGCAAGGAATCCACCAATAGGGTGAAATGGAAACCAAGCCACTGCATGAATCCCAATGTGTGATAATGAATTTTGATGTCAAACACAAGGGAAACCACTCAGTCAAAGACCCATGATACTGATCGATGCTGAGCACAAGGTGACCTATAAATAATGAAAATAGGGCCAGGGTGCGGCTCTAGGTCTACCCTCAGAGCAATATGTCATCATCGATAATAACAAGACCCGCCAGCAAGAAGTCAATGGAGACCTTCTCAAACTGACATGAGAAAGAGACAAATATAACTAATGTGATGACAAACACGACACTGACAACCAGAGATGGTCGAATGAAAAATAGGTCAAGAGACACCGTAGAGAGGCCAACTCAGGCTTACTTCCCTTGAGCAGAAGGCACGACTCAATGATGACTATATGGCAGCATATGATAACTCTCTATATGTTCGTCATGCAGGAGGCACGAGCGAACTCTCCGTATGATTGGAAGAGGTAACCAATCGGAGGAGAACTAACTCAACAACAAGGTTAAGGCGTACCTAAGTCAAACTAAATCCCGCCCAAAATGGAGGAAAGATTTTCGTTTGAGTGCTTTGTTCAGGGGCAACACGACTGACTCTAGCTACTAACAATATATGGAAATGTTGTCCCGTTCCCACTATTTTTGGAATATATAACTTTTTTTGTCTTTATCTTTAAGGTGTAAAAAGAATAAAAGAATGCTATAGTACAGCGGAAAGAATGAGTGTCCGAGAAATAGATGATCTAGTTCCTGGGATGGGAACAATCCTATGCTCAATGCAAGGAGGCAATACTAATCAAGGACACTCAAAGGGATGTTCCTTCCATGGGTCAAAGGATGTGTCAAGTTGCAGAAGGGAATTGATTGCATGGTTGATTTTGCAGAAGACATGGTCAAATAAGTGGCTTAAACATGAGTCCAAGTGAAGCTGACTCAAGGCCAAAAGGTGCAAATAGTTGTTAAAAAATTATATATTACGGAGCAATGGAACACATAAAATATTGCAGAAATATAAACATAGAAAACACATAAAACAAGAGAGACGCAGATATATGTGGTTCACCGAGTTTGGGCTACGTCCACCCCGAACACCCAGTCCTTCCTTTCTATTATCCAGCAAAATGAAGAGACACAACCTACAACAGATCCGCTGTAATATCCTCTGTTTTCTCTCATAGTCTCACCTATCTGCTTCTCGCTCAGAGAATACACATCTATTACACAGCCTCAAATACAATGCCCTCATACAAAGAGAGGGTTTTCCTTCTAAGGAAAAAAGCCCTAAACTAAACATAAGTTCTACCGTCAGATCATCCGCCTAATGAACGGCCCAAATTGACTAGAAATTACTATTCTTTTACAAGGCAATTTTACATCTGTTTTTAGCTTCAAGGGCGCTACCGCCGAAACCCCCTCCAGGGGACCGCTGGCCCCCAAACCCCCCATCCAGGGGGACCAGCCCCTCGGACCCCACGGGGTGACAAGTCCCCCCGCAACCCCCCCCCACGTGGAAAGGTGTAAAAACATCCTGGGGTATACATCCGACTGAAACAAAAACCTCTAAACAATCATGCTCCATACTCAACAATCTCCCACTTGGAGAATGATTGTAGCAACTCCACCGCTGCTTCATTTGCTAGACAATGACTCCTCTTTGGACCTGGCTATTTCTCATCTCCATCGTGATCCTTGAAGACCAATTAAAACTGAGCATATTCTCAGTTTCTCCCTAGTTACAACTTTTGTTAGCATATCTGCAAGATTCTAGCTAGTGTGTATCTTTTCTAGCTTCAACTCTCCATCTTCCAACACTGATCGTATGAAATGGTACTTGAGCTGTATGTGTTTAGTCCAAGAATGAAATGATCATTTCTTTTCAAGATGAATGGCACTTTGGCTATCACTGTATAACGTGCCCATATCATGCTCCTTACCTAATTCACCCATAAACCTTTGTAACCAAATCATTTCTTTACTAGCTTTTGTAGCAGCAACATACTCTATTTCTGTTGTTGAAAGTGCAACAACACTTTGGATTTTTGAAACCCAACTGACAATTGTTCCACCTACAGTAAATACATATCCTGTAGTGCTCCTCCTATTATCTCTATCACCTGCCATATCTGCATCAACATATCCCTGTAGAGAAATGTTTGAACCACCAAAGAATAATGCTTGATTTGTGGGACCTTTCAAATATATGAGAATCCATTTCACTGCCATCCAATGTTCCTTTCCTGGATTGTTCATGTACCTACTTACAACTCCCACTGCAAGTGCAATATCAGGCCTTGTGCAAATCATTGCATACATTAAGCTTCCAATTGTTGTTGCATATGGAACTTTAGACATATAATCCATGTCTTCTTGAGTCTTTGGGCACATTTCCTTACTAAGTTTGAAATGGCTAGCAAAAGGTGTACTAACTGGTTTTGCATTGTGCATGTTAAATCTTTTCAACACCTTTTGTATGTACTCATTCTGAGACAATGTAAATTTACGATTCTTCCTGTCTCTAGTTATTCTCATACCAAGGATTTGTTTTGCAGCTCCCAAATCCTTCATTGCAAATGAATTTGCCAATTTTCTTTTGAGCACATTTATTTCCTGCATGTTATACCCTGGAACAATCATGTCATCTACATACAATAACAATATAATATAGCTGCCATAATTTTTCTTTTTCAGATAAACACAATGATCAGAGTGACCTCTAGTATAACCTTGTTCAGACATAAACTTGTCAAATTTTAGATACCACTGCCTTGGAGCCTGTTTTAAGTCATACAAGCTCTTCTTCAACCTGCACACTGGTTTCTCCTTCCCTTTCACTTCATATCCTTGTGGCTGCTGCATATATATCTCTTCCTCCAAATCCCCATGGAGAAAGGTTGTCTTTACATATAATTGCTCAAGATGCAAATCTTCAGCTGCTACAAGACTCAAAATAGTTCTGATTGAAGTCATTTTAACAACAGGAGAAAATATTTCATCAAAATCAATACTTTTCTTCTGTGCAAACCCCTTCACCACAAGTCTAGCTTTGTACCTCTATTTTCCTCCATCTTCTTCCTTCAGCCTGTAAACCCATTTATTCTTCAATGTAGTTTTTCCTGCAGGCAACCTGACTAAGTCCCAAGTCTGGTTATGTATTAAGGAGTCCATCTTCTTCTATGGATACCTCCCACTTCTTCCTGCTTTCAACCTGCATTGCTTCTTCATAACATTCGAGTTCACCAGAATCAGTCAACAATAAATAATATAATGAAGGAGAGTATTGTTCAGGGGTTTTAGTTATCCTGGTAGATCTTCTAACACCACTTTCAGGTGTTTGGGGTGCATGCTGCTGTTGTGGTGGTTTCTATTGTTGTGGTTGTTGATTATTATTATTTTTAGGCACCTTTACTTTTTCAGTGATTTCATCAAGAACTGCGTATTTTTTGTTTTCTTTTTTTTGTTCCTTTTCCTGCAACTGATTCTTATACAATACCTTTTCATTGAATATTACATCTCTGCTCCTATTGATTTTATGATTTTCGTAATCATATAAGCGATAACCAAAATCATTAACACCATATCCATTAAAGGTAAATTTCTTTGACTTTGCCTCAAGCTTTGTTCTATTTTCTTCATCAATATGGACAAAGGCCTCACAACCAAAAGGCTTTAAAAAAGAGTAGTTTACCTTTTTCCCTGTCCATGCCTCCTTTGGAACACCACCATCCAACGAACTTGAAGGCCCTTTTTTTATTAGATAAACAACAGTATCTATAGCATCTGCCCAAAACTGTAAAGGCAATCCTGCATGCAATCTCATGCACCTTGCACACTCCATGATTGTTCATTGTCCTGTTCATCCTTTCTGACACACCATTTTCTTGTGGTGTTCTTGGAACTGTCTTCTCTTTGCAAATTCCATGCTCTGAATAGTACCTATCAAACTCTTTGCTGCAATATTCACCTCCATTGTCTGATCTAAGACACTTCAATTTCTTTCCTGTCTCAATCTCAACCAAAGCTTTCCATTTCTTGAAAGTATCAAATACATCAGATTTATTCTTAATACAATAAATCCAAATTTTTCTAGTTGCATCATCAATAAAAGTAACATAATAAAGAGAGCCACTGAGAGATGATACCTGAGCAGGTCCCCATACATCTGTATGCACAAGCTCTAATTTTTCATTCTTCTTTTCTTTCCCAACTCTGAGAAATCTGACTCTCTTCTGTTTTCCATAAATGCAATTCTCACAGAAGTCCAAATCAACATTCTTCAAACCCGGCAACAATTTCCTTGAGTGAAGAATCTTCATCCCCTTTTCACTCATGTGTCCGAGCCTATGATGCCATAATGCTGCATCTGCTCCTTTGGAAATTAAAGCATTAACAGAGTTAGAAATACCATTGCATAAATACAATGTACCAACCTTTTCACCTTTTGCTATTACTAGGGCTCCTTTGGTGACCTTCCAAGCTTTATTTGTGAAAGTTGTCACACAACCTTCACTGCCTAACTGCCCTGTTGAAATCAATTTTTTCTTTAGATCTGGAACATGCCTTACCTCCTTTAGTAGCCATTGGTTTCCATTCTGTTGTTTTACAAGAACCTTACCCATTCCAACAATTTTATAGGGTTTATCATCAACCAAACAAACTTGTCCAAAATCTTCTTGAACATAGTCATGAAAGTATTTCTTATCAGGTGTGGCATGGAATGAGGCCCCTGAATCTACCACC
>APFE031585779.1:7938-19629 GCA_000404065.3 Pinus taeda | reverse complement strand
TTTATAAGTGGGCATGGTCTCAGCCACTTCGTGAAGTAGTCTACGGGCACGATAATGTACTTGTGATTCGCTGCTGAAGGCAGATTACAAGTTGTAAAATCAATACCCCACTTAGTAAAAGGATCGGCAGTGACAATGGGGAAAAGAGGAGCTAGATGTGTGCGCATCTTCCGAGTATAATCTTGACAGGGGTGATATCGTTTGACCACTTCAACACAATATTTGAAGAGGGAAAGCCAAAAATAGCTGACATGCAAGATACACTGGGCTATAGCAAGCCCTGAAAGATGACCACCACAAGCTCCACTGTGGAAATCATTGAGCACTGGATTTGGTTCGTCTAAGGTTAAACAATGCCAAAGGATTGAATCAACCCCTCAACGATATAATGTATCACCAATTATGACATAGTTCTTAGCCAGGTGACATAATTTTCAGCATTCATCCTTAAAGAAAGTAAAGGGAAACTTCAAAGTCTGGAGATAGACAATGATATCTCCATACCAAGGGTCGAGTGAAGAGATGAGGAATAGATATTCGTCAGGAAAACTTTCCTCATAAACAATATCTTCTCCACAAGGCAGCTCGGAAATTAACTCCGCAGAAACCATAGATTTCTTAGACTTTGCAGACAAGAACTTGAGATCGAATTATTGTAAAATGATGATCCATCGATTGTATTTTCTCCCAATCACTTGCCTACTAAGGACAAATTGGAATGTATTGACTGCTGCTAAGACAAAAATTTTGTGTAGCAAGATATAATGGCAGAGCCACTGGACAGAATGGACGACTACCAAAGCCAACTTCTCAATAGGGGAATCGTGAAGTTCAAGACATACCAAGCCTCGGCTCAAGTAATAAATCACATCCCCCATGAGAGCATCGTCTTCCTGAACGAGAACCATACCTATGGTTGATTCTGCATCAACGAGATATAAAAGGAAATCCCTACCATAATCTAGCGGACTCAAAAGCAGGGCAGAGACTAATGCCTTTTTCAAGGCATCAAACGACTACTACGCAAATTCATCCCATACAAATGGAACTCCTTTCCATAGAAAATTCATAAACCCTTTAGTGATCTCCGCATAATTCGCTATAAGCCTTCTTAAGAAATTAGCCTTCCCTTGAAGACTTTGAAGTTGTCGAATTGAGGATGGGGGAGGCAACTGAATTATTGCCTCTACCTTGAAGGGATCAACTCGAATCCCTTCAGTTGACACAATGAACCCTAATAACTAACCAGATGTAACTGCGAAAATGCACTTATTGGGATTCAACCGAATCTTGTAAAACTGACATCGCTCAAAAACTAATCAAAGGTGAATAGTATGATCAATTATCTTTCGAGAATGAGCAGCTAAATCATCCAAATATGCTTCGATGATATGTTTGATTTCGTGGAAAGCATATGACATGGCCCACTGGAAGGTAGCTCCAACATTTTTAAGACCAAAAGGAATATTTCTATATGCAAAGGTACCACAAGGACAGATAGAGATCTGATTATAACTGGAAAAACCGTCCATGAAGGAGAAAATCTCATTACCCGCACATTCATCAATAATCTGATTAATAAATGGCGACGGGTAATTATCTTTGGGACAATATTTGTTTAGGTCTCTAAAGTCAATGCATACTCATATTTTTCCTTGCTTTTTATCTATAGGGACTGGATTAGAAACCCAATCTGTAAGAGGAACAGGGTATATAAAACCCACCTTGAGTAGCTTCTCTACTTTAGCTTTAATAGTTGTTGTTTTCCTAGGATTAACCAGTCAAGGCTTCTTACAAATCAGATTAGAATTTTCATACATCGTGATCTCATGTTGAACTATGCATGCATCAATGCCAGACATTTCTTCATAAGACCAAGCGAATACATCTCGAAATTCCTTAAAAAGGTTGGTGTAAATTTGAATTTCTTCAGGGGGAACATTCGGCTTCGATGAAGAGATTCTCGATCATGTTAGGGTTCCTAGAGATGTTTATAGATATCATTTTTGAAATCAATGACATATTACCTTCAACACGAAAGTGTCTTGGAGCCAAAGGATTTGATACCGTACAAGAATCACTAGTAAACAACTTGGAGAACCTAGATTCTACTCCCTGCAATGGAGGAAGAAAATATGAATGATGGTATAAGTCTTCCCAAGGTTGATCTACACCCATAATTACTTCTAGGATTGCTTCCTCGGATAGTAAAACCATATCTAAGCAGTTCATAGTGGAGGTAGAATCAAGGGTCCAAGCTGGGGCTACATAACCATCTAACTCCTCTTCAAAGAAAGGAGAGGAATGGTTGTTTGCAGAGTTGATGATAGACTGATATCTAAGCTCTGCTGTAGACATAGGAAATGCCATTCCACCAACTTGTACTTCATCTAATGTGGTCATAGGTGAAGGAAAGGTCCAAGGGTCTGAAAAATAATGAGTTCGGAAGAAATCTTCTCGTGAAGACTCCTTGAATGATGAAACGACATTAATTCTATCGATAGGAGAGGGAAAATCAAATATACCCATCAATGAAGAATACATCCCAACTCCAGATTCTCAGTTGGTGGACAAGGGTTATCCACTAAAGGAATAGTAGAATCCAAAGTTGCTCTAGATCAACTGGAGAATAATCCAATTGATCAACCTTGACAATTTTCCCCTCATGAGGAAAGCAAATGACACGAAACAAAGTCGAAACAATGACATCCATTTCATATACCTAGTTCCTTCCTAAGAGGAGATTGTTATCTAGGCTAGCATCAATGACTTCTACTTCAATATTGATGACCTTTACCCCAACACATATGGGAAAGGATAGAATAATCCCATCTTCTTATGAGAATGCCCGTGAAATGTTGTTAGGAGGGTAGGTGAAGGAACAACCGAAGGTGATCCAATGGCCCTCCAACATGACATCGACATGACACACGTGGAAGATCCTTCATCAATAACGGTTCAAAAAATGTTAATTTTCCGGTATGTAGACTTTATTTGAAAAGTCATGTGATGAGGGAGTCGCTTTTTAATATTAAGCATGTCGAAAGTGAGCACTAAAGAGTTATTTGGATCAACTGCCCCTATCGCCGAAAGAAAAGCACTTCGTTGAGCTGGACATGACTGGAGGGCCTCTAAAGTGGACATAGTGCATGGAATCTAAGCTATATCCTCAACAATGGAGTAATTCTAGGAAGCCCTAGCATTAGGATTGATAGTCGTGAATTTAGTGGAACCTTTCGGTATTCGTGGTATAGTCTCAACAGAGGGTTGCTCAATATGAAGGTCGGTATTTCCAGGAGCAATTTTGTCCTTGGATGTTTTAGTTTCATCATAATCATGTGACCGAGTGGCCACATGGATGTTAGAAACCATCATGAAAACATTTGATGATTTCTCCCCTTCTTGGTTGCCCCTTGCAGAGGTACCAGGATTTGAATTCATGCTAGTAAGCATCTATTGCCCTTGGGGAAAAGGGTTGGTTAACACAACTTGAGAGCTAGAAGTCCTTTGCTGCCCTAAAAAGTGCTGAGCATCTCGGCAGAGATGAGTTTAATGGTCTCCACTGCATAGATTGAATGGAAACTTGACTTTCTTTCTAGACTCATTTCCACCACCGCCAGCATTATTGCCAGGTTTATTTGTGTCAACCTTCCAATCTTGACTCTTTTTCTTACCTCGTCCTTTCTTTTTCCCATTGGAGTTTTGATTTCCTTTGTGGTTGGAATATTGGATGGCATTAAGGGAAGAGGGTTGAGAAGACGAAGGGTTAGACGATGTGACCTGATTGGTAGGAATAATTTGTAAAGACAATTGCTACAATTGTCTCAACAGGTTCACCACATTTGTGTCTATGGATCCAATGATACCATCCGCATGGGGACATGGCTTCAACTTGGCTATATCAACCTTAGTCCCAGGAGCATCAAGATTTTTTTTTATAGAATCCCAGACTTAGAGTAAATCAATTCTAATTGTTGGGCCCTAAAAATAGCTTTCTCTTCAGAATAGACTCTTGACAGAGAGACATCCTTAGAGATCTCATGCTTTAAAGTTTTCAAAAACCATTCGAGACAGTATTTTGGAAGAATTTTGGCTTTAATGAGCCTCTTTCTCCATCTCCATTCCTGAATATGATCCAAGATATGAGTTGTCGTATCCTGATGGAAATTGGCTAGAAGTTCAGTTCTGGCATCATAACGGACGGGCAACTGGAAATGATTTAGGAAAATGTTAGCCAAATCAGCGAAATATTTAAATCTACCCCCTAGCAACTCTATATACTACTTTGGCCACATTGCCAGTAAAGGTGCATTGAAAGAGTCTAAACCTAACCAAATCGTCGATGAGGGAGTTTGATGAGCACCACAAATGGAATGTGGTGACATGGTCGCCTGGGTATTCACCACCCTTCCCTTTGAACCTTGGAATGTCCAATGGGAGTTTGGTTGGGACCACAGACGAGGCCAGATTGTTTTTGATTGGATCATTCATAAATTTCATGAGATCTGGCAAACTCAAAGTTGCCAGGAAGGAATCCTAGTAGGACCTTGCGGATTCCACCTAGATTCGGTAGAGTTCCCAAAGTTCTGAAAAGATTGGTCTAGATTTTGTAAGGCACCAGGCTGTCTGAAGTTACCATCAAAACCAAATTAACCAAAAGGCGAACCTTGTGATCTAGCAAAACCTGGAGTTTGACCAACTCTGGCCAAAAAACCTCCATAATCAGCGAAGCTCCCTCCTAAAGGATTATAAGGATTCAATAACCCATGATAAGGATTTCAAGCAGAAGCTAAGGGATGAATACTTCAAAACGAACTAACTATGGAGTATGGCCTATTCCCTTTTTGGCCAAAAAACGGATTCCCAGTTCCTATGCCACTAACCGCAGGGTTAGTCCAACCTTGAAAGGGATTGTTGTCCTGTTCTATAGAATAAAAAGGCATAGATCCTATCGTCAGGTTGGAATGTGGTATATGACCAATTCCAAAAGGAAAACCCTGAAATGAAGCCGACCCACCCATCATGGATGTGGAGGCACTAAATGGAACTGACGGAATACCCTATGAATGGGTGCCAAATCGGAAAAATCCAGAACTAGATGCAATGGCTTGGGAATTTCCACTCATAGAAGGAATGGAGGTAGACCCAACTGAGGACGTGCTAGAAAAATACCCAAATAAATATGTAGAGGGGATGGAAATAGTTCCTCCCCCTTGTACTGATGTTGGAGTCTGCATGGTTGTAGCATTTGTGGTAGAAGTTGTTAGCACCTAAATCTGCCTTAGGCTGAAGGAAGGCAAAATTTAGGGTAACCACAAACCACGCTCAGTCTGGTAGCTAGCCCTACCAGAACAGGAGAGGGCTCTCTCCGTGTCACGCTCAGTGAGTAAACAAACAATATGACCTGAGATGACTTGCAATGAATATTGATTTTAGGCTAGTAAATAAATATGGATACAAGAGGCAATATTTGATAAATGATTGAGTTTCTAGGATGTATGGGACCAACGAACATGAATGAGCAGAGAATTTAACACAAAGGCACAGATTATTTCGTGAGGCAAGACAGGCGGAAAGTCTAGCAATTAAATTTTGAAATAATGCGAAATGGAAAGATTGTTTAGGAGGGTGAAAAGGGCATAAACACATGAATCCTTTTCAACAGAAGAAAAACATAGAACGTGAAACTTTCCCACAAGCAGAGCAATAAACATGAATTCTACCTTATCTTGCTTAGAAAATGTCACTGGAAATGAATATGAATGAACTGTGAAACATAACAAAATACATATGAAACATAAAGAGAACACATTTTCTACACTCACACCACGTGAATATCATGAACTAGAGCCGCTACCTTTCATTAATTCTCTGTCAAAATATACAATGAAGAACTGAGTTTCTCTTCCACAGTCTCCCAGAAATTACAACCAACCCTTTTGCAAATGGTTTGCATACAATAAATAGATTATGCCATTGGGAAATAGAACGACCAAGAGTTGGGGAGTTTTTCAAATGATTACAAACTGGAAATGGAAAGACAACCATTCGTTACAGGTGCAGCTTTACAAAAATGACAAATGGCTTGGGTGACTGCTCACATTCCTTTGCCACTTGGATAGAAGCCAACCTTTAGTGAAAATACTTTAAACTTTGCTTTAGGTGTCGAAAAATGTGTAGTGTAAATGAGCGGGCCCACTTGGAGAAAGTTGCGAATCGAAATTTCGCGGAGCGGAAGTGATTTTGGCCTTTGGATCTATATGTGTCGCGCCACGTTGGAGGCGATTTTGAGGTACTTGCTGAAGTCCAAATTGTGCCCAAGTGTGCTTGTTAGAAAGCCCTACCTGTCTACTTTCTAACCTAATTGGAATTTCTGAAGTTGGTGCTCATTTTCCCATCCATTTCTTATTTAATTACTTGGAATAATGAAGTATTTTCAATTTGGAGGAAGATTTAAATGAAATTCAGGCCTTTTAGCCCTGTGCGCCGCGCCAGTGTAAATTTACACTGGAAAATTTCTCCTAGTGCGCTGCGCTCCCTCTGTGCACTGCGCCTTTTTGCAGGATCCCTTTGGAGGCCTTCCCGGTGTCAAATTGGGTGCAGGATAGTGCGTTGGAAAGGTATTTGAGTCTAATTTCTAACCTAACTAGAATTTTTCAATTTAGAGTTTATTTTCTCTGTCAAAAATCAAATCTCCCAAGACTAGTCAAAATGTGCCAAATGATGCTGCCTCAAGGCAGAGCGTTGTTGCAATCAACTGTTGAAGGTGTTTCTCAACTCCAAATTAAGCTCAGATAGCTCATTGGAAAGCTATTTATGTCTAGTTATCATTTCACTCATCAATAAAGTGATTTGGCTAACCTAAGCTAGGATAAAATGCGATTTTCCTAAGTTCATATTAGAGGTGCATCAATTCTCCCGAGGCAATTGTATTTTTTTATATTTCTCTAAAACCATGACACCTGTGTAAAAAGTGAAGGAGTTTTTTCTTCCTTGGATTATTGTGGACAAAAACCTCTTACATTTTTCCAAAATTCATCTTTTCCTGCTCAGAAACATCATTTGAGTGAATTATTGAACCTTCCTCTGGCCTGCAAGTATTATTGAAGCATTTTGAGAAAATAAAATTGGAAACCCTAGACCTAATAACTCTTTGTTGAACAAGAGATTAGAACAAAAATTTAAATGACCTTTAAAATGATTTGACAAACAGACCTAAACCAGTAGGATAAGGCATGAGGGGATATGACTGACAAGACCCTTCCATCAGATTATGGCATGCCCCTAGCAGAATGCAGCTGAGTGAATGGAGCGAGACTCCTAAAAATGAAATGCAGAAATAGTTTTTATCTCTGACGGAGGACTAAAAAGACCGACTCTAATAGAAGCCATGCTTCCAGTGGTGGCCATTGAAGGTAAGCGCGTAATAAGACCTGGACTTCATAGTCTATGCATTGGAGTCCCAACGTCTTGTAATACGTCTGGATTACTAGAAGGTAGAGGAGAATTCAGAGCCGCTAATGACTTCAGGAGTTCTTCTACCTCAATGTTATCTTCTGATTGAAAGATAACTCGAGAAAGAACTGGGGTGTTCCTTTCTAGTTTTGTGGAAGTACCAGGCCTATCCTGAACATTAATGCCCTAAGGGGGAGGATCAATCCTCGATGCGCCAGCTGCCGCGGGATGAAACCCACTGGCAGTATTACCTCTATGCCTTCTAGGAGAAGGCTCTAAACTTGGTGGTTAAATACCACGAAGTCTTCAAGACTGTATAGGTGATCGGTCAGCTAGTTTGAATTTTTTATTATGATCTATTTAAAGACTCAAGAAAAAATGAAAGCTAGGCCAACTAAGAGCACATAACATACACTAAAAAGTCCCTAAATATGTTAACCAGTCAAAAAATTTTCAAGTATTTCCACTCCAAGTGATGAAGACTGGACACCAAAATAAAAGAAAGTGAAGTAAGGGGTCTTCCGAAGATAGTCTAGGAAAATGATGCCCAATCCTACTAGTGAAGGGAACAGAGGAAGTTACACTAACCTCCTAACAATAGCCTGTGCTGGTGCAAGCCCCCAAGCTTTGCAAGGGTTCCCTCCAGAAGTACCATTGAGAGTGATACAATGTCGACCTCAAGTGCCATGGGATTCCCCTCCATAGCCACCTATGTAGATCCATAGGAGAAGCAACTAAGGTTACCAACTCGTGTCAGAAGCCAGACAGAACAGTCTTGAGGTATGATTTGACAAGTAGGAGAGGGGGTATCTCTCTTCCTTATCTTCAAAAAACCTCGTGCTTAACTCCTAGATCCGGAGCTTTCCTAGTCTCTCTAATGCTATTGGATTTGCACTCGCTATTCAGACTTCTATGTTTGATAGTTTAAGACGGCCTTGGAGAGTTTTCTCTCCATACACCTAATCCAAGGCCCTAAAATATCCTAAAACTTGGTGTGTCTAAATTGACAATATATAAAAAAAAAAGTTCTAGTATATTTTAATTAGCACTTATCTTTAAATGGGTTGTTCTTAAGTCAAGGGATAAGCAAAAATAAAACTTTTGGTGTTTTTCGATGCAAAAGAAATTAATAAAAACCAAACTATATGCAAATGTACTCGTTTCGTTCTTCGATGAAAGGAATTTCTACTAGGTTCCAAGGAACTTCTAAGAAAGCAATAAATTTTTCTTTTCTTTTCTTTTAGCAAGCTTCACACTCACAAAAATTAACAATACTATCAAGGATGCCCTAAAAATATGCACAAAGTATCCTAATGAAATGAGTGTATGTTGATGCAAAAACTTAAGACTATTCTAAATCAAAGAATGAAAGTAACTTGCTTATCACTTCTAATTGGCCACTTAAGATGTTTATATATAATATAAGTTTCTAATGCTCATTTTCGTCCAAACACTAAAATCAAATCACAAGACAAACAGAAATGCACTTTTACTCGCAAAAAGAAAATAAATCAAAACAAGGCCAAAGAAAGTAAACGCCAAGTTTTCAAGGAGTTTTCTTCAAAAGTGAAAACAAAAAAGACTTTTCAAAAGTGCTCCAAATACTATAGAAAACTTTGAGACCGAAGAAGAGGCAACAAAAACACTTTGCAAGTTATCAACTCAAAATGGACAAAAAATCAACAAAATAGGTGTTTCAAGATACTCTCAACGACCAAAAAGCAGCAAAAAGAGCTTGGTGACAATGATCAAGAGATCAAGAAAGACAAATCTCAAAATCGTCACTCAACAACTTCCAAAAAGTAAGAAAAGAAAATGGTCACAAGATGCAGAACAGAACAGAACAGCCAGGATTCTTAGAGAGAAATCTCATGTGATCAAACACAAATGATGACACTTGCAACAAAACAAAACAAGACCAAAACTTTCCACAATAGGAGAGAATTTGAAACCGGAAACTTTTTGTAAAAACAAAGACTGACAACCAAACTTGACTACTCAAGAAACACTCAAACTAGCAGTCAAATTTACTGAACAAGAAATATTTGCAAAAATCTTGGAAAATTAGGGCATATGTGACTGTGTCAATTCACGGCTATGTGTATACGTGATTCAGCCCAAAGAAACTTGCATATATGCAGGTTCATATAGGGAAACTTGCATACATATGCTTATGTAACCTAGCAAAACTGCATATATAACAGTTCACAAGAGAAATCCAAAAAGGGGTCTGAAGAAAATGTTTAGACTTAAAGTTAGAGTTCCTATAGGAACAGACAACTCAGTTATAGCAAGAAAATAAAAGGTTGAGCCCTGATTGGCTTAAATTAACCCAAACTAGGAACAACAATACTATTGTCCCCAGTGGAGTTGCCAATTCTGTTGAGGGAGAAAGTCCCCTAGGGTCTTGGGTTAATACCTTAGCAAAGCAGGGGTTATCTAGAATGAAAAACAAGAATTCCACACAGCCATGATACTAATATAAGAAAAATACGTGAAGAGAGGTGCACCTGGGGGTCCTTCGTTCAGGTAGATCCAGCCAGGGTCCAAACCCTCTTGGAGTTCCTTTTGATCCTTCAACCCGCAAAACAATCAATTCAAAGAAGCATAGCAGTATATGGACCAAGCATCATAAAGAAATCAACTTCATAAAATATTGAAAGGTAGTTAGTTATATAATTGAAAAAACTATTCAAATTGTTACCGAGAATAGTGTCCACTCGGAGCTGCTATTCCCAGTAAGACTGGTAGCTATCTTAGAAACAAACAAGTAAAGACTACTTTCATTTTCCTTTATGAAAATAGATAGGAGTGGAACAAAGGACACCAACCTTAGTCTTGCACTTGGCTCCTTACTTGATTCCTCTCCTTCTTGATAGATCCTTGCCGCTTCTTCTTCGTCTACCCAGCTTCAAAGAGCACCTGTGGAATCAAAGAAACATACTACTATCGAAGAATAGAGATCTATATTCATAAATAACACAGGACCAGATATGTATTAACCATACAAATGCATATACATTCAAACATACAATAGTATGGAGGAAAACTTCAATAGCTTTATTAATATCAAGAATAGCAAGAGGATTACAACCAATTGTTCTGACCCAGCATCATCCTCCAGGAAGAAAGCCCTTCTTCACCTCAAGTAAAGCTTATATCACCCAACACTATGAAGTTTCACCAGAAAACCAACAACACTTCTCTACAAGATACAAGATTCTAGCCTCCAGATCTCTGTGATGAGGGATCCATATATAGATGATTGTAGGGGGGTGAGTCATCTTCTGGGGTCTTGATTAATGTCCTGTCTCTGATAGTTCTTGATTCCACTTGGAAACTGATGATCTCTTACTCATCCCTGGTTGAAAATAGAGAGGCAAGTGTCAGAGGGGAAGCTTCTGGAAGATTCCATGATCTTCCACCTCGCAAACTGTCTTTTCCATTTGTCCATTCTTGCCCATTGCACCCTACAGAGGGTCCATTCAGTATGCATCGCACCATTTACATTGGGAAGGTGATATGCATCACACTCTCTGCACTTTGTATTCAGTATGGTCCAGTTTTGACCATTTATGAGTAGTTTTTAGTGGAGAACTTCTGGGAGATGATGTAATCAGCTGACCTTGTTCCTTTAGGTAGTGAAGCAACACTTTTAGGGACTTAGGAGCCCTTAGTTTATGGACATTTATGATTTGGGTTACAGTGCCCAAAAATGTCTATAACAGTTGCCCCCTAAAGCATGAGGTCGTTAATCTTTTAATGTCGGGTGAAATGTTTTGCCATGAAGATCCGAAGCTTTTTCGAGCTAGGAGGCGACCTGTAATAAGATACAATACAATACATTATATTCATAATATTTTTCATGATCTAGCTGAGGTGGGCATTCCCATGCTCAGCTTTATAAATTTATTTTCATGTACATAGGACAGACAATCGTCTGTGTAGCAGACTGATGATTCAGACTCATCATCCTTTGATTTGGATGATCATCTGTTCGTCAATGATGTACATTTGATGTCTTTATATTCCTGAATATATCGCAGCCTGGATGGATGAAACTAGATCCGAGGTCTTCAAGACTCATTCAATCTTCACTCAGAGTACAAGTCAATCCATGTGAAAAATGTTCTGGAGTCGAACATGGAAAGACATCGCCTAATTACTAGCCAATGATGTAAGTTGTTAACAGGTGCGAGAGGAATCACCAATAATGACAATGACCCTCAAGGTACT
>APFE031585775.1:0-15359 GCA_000404065.3 Pinus taeda | reverse complement strand
TTAATGCCATTTCCCCCAGACCAATGAACCTTATATTGTTGGTCTTGGTTGATGCAAAGCCACATACCACATCCACACTATCCATCCTGTTCTGCACAATAAAAATATCCAGTAGGGATGGAATTATGCAGGGCATATTTTATCGAGTGATTCCTTTGTCCACTATGTTAGTTTGTATCAAAGGCCTCAATGGGCAAACAATTTTGTTGATATTATGATCTATATTAATAGATTTTCCATCAAATATAATGGACTTACTAGTCTTCCATATTTCCCAGAAAACCACAAGGGGAATGGCTATATGCCTTTTCGGCCACTCGCTCCACCATAACAAGAAAGCATCAAGAGAGTCATGTGCCATATGTGTGAAAAACAATAAGTAAGAGAAATTAGACCATACATGTTTGAAAAATGGGCAAGTTAACAGTATGTGTAAATTGTTCTCCTCCTCCACTATGAAAAGGAAAAATTTTCCAGGTCCATTTATGCCTCTTTTCCTAAAGTTTTCCCAAGTCAGTGTCTTATTTATCCATGTGAGTTGTCATCCCTCCAAAATTTCCTTTGAAAAATTAGCAAAAGAAGGAAATAATAGAGGTAACTACAAACCGATTTTGGAGATCAGGACCTAGCCTTCCTGATGCTCAGAGAGGGCTCTCTCTTTAAATTTTAACATTGTTTTAGTTAAGATGCTTTTAGGCTAGTTATGATTGTTCAAGGGGTTTTTTATTTGTATTTGAGATTGGGTGGTAGGATCACTTAGATAGATGGATAGAATGATGTCTTTTAGACCATTGGGCTATGGAGTCAAACAATAAGGAAGCAAAACTAGATCAACTCACTAAAGGGAATGTTCCAAGGGCAAGAAAGGAGAGTGTTTTTCAGAGCTTTAAGATAGAGAGGTGAAAGGGTTTCACACGGGGTGAGAGAGCATTTAAGGGTTCTGAGACTCCGATAATGAATGACGAATGAAGGGATAGTTAAGATCAAAGGGCAATTAAGAATCCTTCAACCTGGATATTCATGAAATCAATCTAAAGCAAAGAGCAATTAAGAATTCCTTAACTTAGATATCAACAGAAAACATTTAAATGTATAACTGTTAAGATAGAGTGAAATAAAGAAAAATTCTAAAGTATTATTCCATTTATGACATTTAGATTCATAAACACATTAATGATTATGAATAACTTGAGAAAAATAACAATAACACAAGAGAATACTTCTCTAAAGTTCTCTCAACACATGAATCCTTGGACATACCTGATCTTTATTCATCAATCGAGCTTGTTGGCTCAATAAATGATACAATAACCTTCAGGGTCTTCTGATAAAAAAGTCTCTTAGTTTCCAAAAATTCATCTCCAACTGTTCAAAATATTCTCTACAAAAATATGTCAAAAACGGGACTTTGCACAGTCCAAAAAATAGGTTGTGAAGATATGCATTTATACCCCTTTTTGTAATACTTGTATAAAAAGTGAGATAGGTTTTTGTAGATTAGCTTTCTATAAACACAAACCTCCTCCAGTTTCCCAAAATGCATCTTGGATTAGCCATAATAGTTTCTGCACAATTATGACTTAAACAAGAAATTTCTGGAAAATGTACCATTTCTGTTCTGATTTCATCTTTTAACCTTAATTTTCTTTTAACTATTTTTACCTTTACTTTGGATAAACTTCATTGTTGCTTGTGATAGCTTTTTCATCTCTGTTCAACCCTTACTGCCTCCATGTTTACTTTTACTGCTTACCTTGACTGCTCTGTTTTTTCATCTATCTTCACTTTGATTTTTCAATCTGATACTCTTTCATCTGATACACTTTCACTTTGATGACCTGTCAATATCCTTTACTATGTTTTTACTTTTACTGTACATTTTAAATTTTTACCGTGTATTTCAACAATAAATCATTTAGTGTTTTATATGTATCAACATATCGTAATGGACATTGATCAACTTTTTGCATATTTGATTTGTTTGTCTTTTGACTGTATGCTCTATTTAGTTCCTTTGTTTTAAAAATCAATGTCTCCGTGTCAATGATTTCTTTCTATGTTATATGTATAACTGTTTTTTCTTCTAAATGAAATTTTTTAAATAGATTTCATTTCGAATCTTGGAGTAAACAAGTTTTGTGACTACTATCAAAACTATTTAATATCCAAGCTATGGTATTTTACTAATTACCTACAAAATCCAACAATTTGTTAATAAAACACAGGTCTGCGAGGAGGTGATTGGAGGCTGTACTAAAACTGGGAAGAACTGTGGACAGAGTTCGGAAGGTGTTCAGGAGGGAATCCATGGTGAAATCATGTCTCAGAGGATGAGGGTGGTGCTAGAAGGGTTTGATAGGTTCCATTGTGTAACTAAGTAAAAGGCATGAAAATGAGGGTTTTCGGGGTTTTAACAGGTAGTGGGTAAATTGGCATGGAATTTTACATTATGACAGTGAGTGGTTTTTGGTTTAGCGGGGAGGTGGTATTGGAGGCCATCGCACTGCTTTATCAAGGAGGCAGTGTGTTGGTGAGGTCACCTGATCTACCTTAATGCTTGACAAATAGAAATTGGGGGCCCAGGCAATACCACTTTATTGGGCGGGTAAAGGTCGGATATCATGTGAACCCTATATGGCTGTGAACCGTTGGATTCAGGGGGTGATGATCAAATGACAGTTGGGTGACAGATTAGCATGGCTGAAATGGGAAAAGGTTTTGGGGGGCCTAGGGCTTTAATCCATGGTGGTTTATGATTATTTACGAGTTAAACATGGGATTAAATGATCAGACAAGGTTAATGAAGGGATTATCTTAACTTTATCGAGAATTTTTGAGTTAAGAGGGTTTTGTCGGTGGCATGGGATAAAGATGTAGTTTATAATTAAACTAAGGGTTGGGGTATTCTATATGGGATTTATTTATATATGGGAAAAGGTATATCAGGAGCTATATTATTAAGCTAGAAATTAATATGAATTGAAATGAGTAGAGTGAAAATACTACTAAGCATAATGTAATATTTCCGCTTTTCCTTTACATACACTTATACTTAGGATAAAATCATTTTGTGGGTATTTTGAGTAAGATGGAATTTAACATGGGGTTTTTTACTTTTCATAGGAAAATGGAGTTTTACCTTAGGAAAGGAGGTTTTATTAGGGTAATGAAGGGAAATGACTTTTATGAAGGGAATTATAACACTTGATGTCCATAAGTCATTAAGACGAGGGTCTAGTCCCACCAAAAGTCAGAGAAATGCTCTAAGCCTTTATGACTTGAAAGCTTTTTAGTACTATAACATACTTGTGGGTGGGGAAATTAGTAAATATAGGGATGAAATGAATGAGGGGAAGTCAATTAGATCAACTTGTAAACCTCTGTTTTTGATTTCTTAATTGCTCATCCACATTGCAACATATGATTAAGCATGATAAATGTGATTTTGTCCAATCGACTTTATACTTCAACAACCTTTCTTCTACTTACCCATTACTTACCCTAACATTTTTTCTTCACTTATTTGGGTGCATTTAAGCTAGCAAAGTCTTTTCTTTCCTTTTCTTTTATAAAACAAACTATCTACTTCTAACCTTTTATCTTCCAAGGGCTCAGATTAAACTAATGAGCTCCTTTTATTTTATCTACCTATCTAATGATCTGCCAAGATTAAGTTGTTTGTTCAGATTTTATTCTCTAACTATAAACATAAAATTCAAAGCATGAAATAGTCAAGATTAAGAAGTTTTACTGCCATGGGTTGTGGCATGTATGATAAGCTGCACACAACAATTATATGTAGAAGAAGTAAAATAGTAGTGGCATTTAGACTTGCACACTTTCATGATCTGTTTTTGTGTTTGGGGTTCATATATTTTCATTTTTTGGTCTTTTCTTATTCTTTTTGTCCTTTGATATTTCTTTTAGGACACACCCTCTTTAAATTTTTAAATTTTTAATATGGAAAAAATTTTCACAAAGAAAAGATATGTACAATATTACAAGGCTTAACCTTAGCCAATTCAAAAATTATGAATCCTATCACTATAGGATACTAATAGTGGCTCCACATGGGGGTGGCATTTCCTGGTGAAATGTCAAGAACATTAAGATCAGTAGCCTTTGAATTGTGACTGAAGTTACATTCTAAACTATTCTTCTGTGATTTCTGCCTTATTGTATAATCTCTGTGACTGAAAATCTTGAATTGAAATCATAGCTTTTTCTGCAAACTGAAATCTGACACATGTTGTACTGGAATCTGATCTAAAATAAACTTGTTGTTGAAAAACTGAATTTATTCAAACTGAAATCCTACCTACTTACTCTAATCAATTGTCCAACTGCTGGTTAGGTAAAATGAAACAGTGAATTCAACCACTCAAGCATCATATACATTGGTGAATTTTGTTGCTTGTGCTTGTTTGTGATTAAAATTGAGATTCTAAAGCCAATTATAACCTTGTCAACGAATGAGAAGATAAGGAAATACTTGATTTCCTTTGTTGACTCTAGAAACTGTACAAAAGGATCTTCCAATATATATACACTAACATTTAACTGAACTAAGCAACTTTACAATTATTCTCGATGGCCTCCATGCCATGAAAGTGAAATGTCATTTTCATCTTTATCACCCTGCAGATTTTCAGATAAGCTTTGTGATGATATTTCTACTGATTGAAATGTCTGTCTGGTGAAACCTTTATCATCTTGATTTGAATCTCATAGTTAGTTAATGGAGAAAAAATCTGATTTCATTCATCATCTAACATATCAACTAGAACCTCTAGGTCTAGGGTTTAATGCCTCCATCCTGCCAAACCAGAGACAGCTCTGGCAGCGCAGAAAGACAGAATAGCAGATCTTCTCTGCAGAGGTCATGGACTGACCTGACAAATGGTAAGTGGGGGTTCCACAGGGACCCCATCATTCAAACAAATAGTCATGCACAAACAGAAAGCGTAGGAGGGACTAAAAATTTCGAGATATGGTGAATGCAAGGACTCCAGCGATACTAGCATAGAAAAGGAACAGAAAATGCCAACCGAAACCAGAAGCAGCTCCAAAAGGAAAGACAAAGTAACTAATGGTAAGGAAGACAGGAACAACAATGCAGATGCAGACCAAAGGATCACAGGCTTAATAAACGCCCAAACAGAAGAGGAAGAAGAGCAAGATGCAGAGAAACAAAGGTGAGAAGAGAAGGACAAACAGACACCCTCCACTCCTAGCACCAACAAAGCCACGCAAGGAGCTTGCAAACCAAAGAAAAAAGAAACCCTCAGAGTAGTCTACACAGATCCGGAGATTCAAGCCCATCGCGAGCATATGTCAGAACATGTAGTCATATGCAAGTTCATGGGACTGTGGCCAATGGAGCGTGCCCTCTGTCAATGGATCAAGCAACACTAGAAACCTAAAGGTGATATCAAACTACACCTAGGAGCAAAAGGTTTCTTTACTGTTGTTTTCACAAACTTAGAGGATAAGGATCGGGTTTTTGATGGAGGTCCCTATTTCTTTGCTTCTGCGAGACTCTACATGAGACCCTGGAGAATGAACTTTGTCCCAGAAAAAGAAACCTTCACACAAGTTCCAGTGTGGATCCGACTATTCTCCCTTCCAATAGACTACTAGGGCTTAGCAACCCTCAAACAAATTGGAGACAGGTTGGGAACCTTTATTAAAGCCTCAGAAGCAACTATTCAGTGACGATACACCTCATGTGCTAGAATTTGTGTGGAGTTGGACGTCTCAGGAGCCCTACATGAAGGCATATGGTTGGAGTTTAGAGATGAGGACTACTTTCAAGCCATTGATTATGAACAAATCCCATTCCGATGCAGAAAGTGTCATGAACATGGCCACCTTGTAAGAGATTGTCCTCTAGACAGAACAAAAGAAGCTCTCAAAACTACGCCAGAAGCACAGAGCAAGGAAATATTTACAAAACCAAAAGCAAGACAAAGAGGCAACAGGAGATGATCAAACAGAACAAAGGTAGGGCCAAGAAACACCATCAACACTTTTAGCATTCTGGAATCAGACACAGACACTGAACAAACAAATGTGGAAGAGCAGAGAACTGAAAAGCAAAAGAACCAGCCAGACCATAACAGGAAGGAAAAGGAGGAAGATCCAATCAGTTCCAAGGCCCATAGGCACGAGCATGAAGGAACTCATGATGTAGACACGGAAATGCTAACCAGTGATGGGGGAAGTGATGAGATGGAGCTCAATGAAGCCTTAGAGCAGGCAGGGGTAAATCTTCCAGTCATGGAGGAAAACTGGAAAGCTCAAGGACTAGAAAACGTCCCAGAAGAGGAATTAAGGAAGATTAGTGACATATTCATAGCAAGACAGAAGGCGGAACTAGACAGGAAAAATAGAAGATTAGGCATTGCAATAGGCACACGAAACCATTGAAAGAGTATCTCCCTCAATCCAACTGGCCTCAAGCAAAAAAAGAAAAGGGGATGAAGAACAAAGGGTGAGGTGCTGTACGATCTAGGGATCCTAATGCTAAACTTAGGCAAAATGAAGGCACTCAATGCCTTCCCATCTTACCATTAACAATCCTTCTTATAAATGAAAATAGTCTCATGGAACGCAAGAGGGATCAATAGCTTAGCAAAGCAAAGACTTCTCCAAAGGAATTTCCAAAGAGAAAAGTCGTACATCATGTTCATACAGGAAACCAAATGTGCCACAACTCACATGGCAAACATCAGCAAAAAATTAGGCAAACCTATTGACTTCATAGAAGTAGCCAGTCAACGATGGGCGGGAGAAATCTCCACTCTCTGGGACACTAGAGTAGTGAATGTCCTTTCAATGGAGGCCACCAGATCCTACATTGCCACGAAAGTTCAAGTAATAGGTAACTCTGAAACTTACTTATGCATAAATGTCTATGGACCACAACGATTAGAAGAGAAATTTCATTTCCTTAATTCACTCATGAGTCTACAACTGAGACATCTCACCTCGAAGATCATTATGGGTGGAGATTTCAATATGATAACTTATCTCTTGGAGAAAAAAGGAGGAACAAGAAGGCTCAACAGGGATGCAGAGATTTTTGCAGAATTCATTGAAACTGAAAAATTAGTAGACATCCTTCCCAAAAATAGCTCCTTCACTTGGAACAATAGACGATGAGGAGAGAAACTAATAGCTTCTCGATTGGATAGATTTCTTATCTCAGAAAGTATCTTACTAGAAGGCATCACAGTGGACTCTGACATCCTTCCCAATGGAGGATCGGATCATTGGCCTATCTCACTAGAAGCTGCCTTAATAGGCACTCTTAGAAACAAGCCTTTCAGATTCGAAAAGTTCTGGTTGCAGCACCCAAACTTTGTTAAAATGCTTGAGAAGTGGTGGTGTGAACCATTGAACATAAAAGGAACCAGAATGTTCAATATCCAAAGAAAACTAAAACACATTAAAAGCAAAATAAAGCAATGGAATGCAACAGAGTCCGGAAATATCTTTTAGGAAAAATCCATAATAGAAAGCAAGCTCGATCATATTCACAAGAGCTGGACCTCGGGGAATATCAATGAAGTCTCCAAAGAGCAGGAAAAAGATCTGATGGTTTAATGGCAACTCTGTTGTCAACAAGAGGAAACACTCTGGAGACAGAAATCCAGAGTCCTGTGGCTCAAGGAAGGAGAGAAAAATACAAAGTTTTTCCACAGGTCCACTTTAGACTACAGAAGTGAAAATAAAATCCTCAGACTAAAAAATGAAGCAGGAGAAACTTTGCAAAATCATAAGGAAATTTCTTCTCTACTCACCAGGCATTTCAAACACATTGCTTAGGAGACACAGGATGAAAGAACAGAGGCAATCGAGTCTCTTTCTCAGGCCATACCCAGCATCATAACTACTCAACAAAATCTAGCTCTTTTCAGAGTAGTCTCAATGGACGAAGTGGAGGAGGCTGTCAAAAGCATGCCAAACGGCAAGGCTCCAGGACCTGATGGCTTCACCATAAACTTCGCAAAACGTGCTGGCCCACCATCAAAACAGAGGTATGGGAAGTTGTTGAAGATTCAAGGTGCTCCTGCACCATTCTCAAATCGCTAAACTCCACCTTCCTAGCTCTTGTTCCAAAGGAAGAGGATGCCGACTCTCCTCAGAAATTTAGACCTATAGCTCTATGTAATGTGATCTACAAAATCATCTTCAAAGTTATAGCCAACAGACTCAAGTCTATTCTTCCCAATCTAATTTCGGAAGAACAATCCGGATATGTGGAGGGTAAACAAATCCTGGACAACATCCTCTTAGCTCAAGAGATGGTGCACACTCTCCAAACCAGGAAGATAGCAAGTATGTTAATGCAACTGGATCTCTCCAAAGAATTTGACAAAATCAACTAGAAATATCTGGAAGCTGTTCTTACAGCCTTTGGCTTTGATTATCAATGGATTAAATGGATTCTTGCTTTAATTAAATCCTCCAATTTCTCCATCTTGGTCAATGGCTCCCCCTCGGAACCCTTCTCCCCCTCCCGGGACATCAGGCAGGGAGACCCCCTCTCCCCTTTCCTTTTTGTGATCCTCATGGAAGGTCTAAGCTGACTTATTCATAAAGCAAAAGCAGAAGGAAATATCATAGGGCTCTATCCCCTGCACTCTATCCCTGCAACCATGCACCAGCAGTTCATGGACGACACCATGCTGCACGGCACCCCTACGGTGAAAGAAGCTATGGCTTTCAAAAATATCCTAAGCCTCTTCAGAAAAGCGTCAGGTATGGAAATTAATCACGCTAAATCTACCATTTTTTTCTTTAGTACTCATCTTGCAATCCAGAAGCATCTTTCAAATATTCTTGGATTTAGACGGGGCAATTTACCCTCTAAGTATCTGGGCGCCCCTCTAACTTCCAAACCTTGGCAAAAGCAACACTGGGAAAAAATTATGGCAAAATTGGAGAAGAAATGTAGACACTGGACTCACAGAGCCCTCAACTTTGCGGGCAGATTAGTCCTAACTAAAGCAATCCTTCAAGCCATTTTGCAGTATATGCTTTCCATCCTGCCATCCCCACAAGGTATCCTTCACAAGATAAGAACCATCCAGAGATCGTTCATATGGAAAGGAAACTCAGAAAAAAAAAAAATGGGCTTTGGTGGCCTGGAACAAACTTTGTAAATCAAAAGCAACAGGGGGCCTAAATCTAATAGACCCCCACACCATCAACATGACTTGTGGAGCTAAGCTGTGGTGGCGCTGGTTAAAATAACCCACTCTACCTTAGGCAAGGCACTGGAAGGAGAAATACACTCCAGATTGCAGTGAACAGGACCTAATTAGGTTGTAGGACGTGCCAGAAGGGTCTCCCATTTGGAATTTAGCTAGGCGTAACCGCAACATAATTGAGGACCATAGCTTTTGGGAAATCCGCAATGGGGAAACAACATTCTTTTGGGAGGATGCTTGGCAGCAATTCCCTTGCCTTGTTACTCCATACTTGGAGAACTTTAAAAGGGAATGTCAGAGCAGAGGCAAATACAGGTCCATCAGTACTGGAGCCACGACAACAGGGAACAGGACTGGAGAGAATGGTCACTTCTTAACACTGGCACCTCAATCACAGGAAATGACAACATAAGGAACTTGCTAAGCACTCTAAACAAAATAAATATAATAACATCTACAGAAAGGGACAAGCTAAGATGGGGAATGAAAGGAAGCGGCAATTTCACCCTCAAAGAAGCAAGGGAGCAGCTGGAGCATTTTGAACATGGGGAGGTCATGCCCTGGAGCATCAAGGTTTGGGACGCCCTATTTTGGCCTAAAATAAAGACCTTCCTTTGGCTCCTCATGCAAGGAAAAACCCTTACCTGGGAAAATTTATGCAAAAAAGGATTCTCTGGTCCCTCTATATGTCCCCTTTGCAAAACAACAGAAGAAAACATAAATCATCTGTTCACTACATGCGAATGGGCAGAGTACTTATGGAAGTGGATAGAAACTACCATGCAACAAAACAACAGGGACAAAGACTCCATCCAAAATACCATTTTGTTTTGGCCTAGCGACTACTCTAACAATCTCAGAATTAACAGCATTTGGAAAGTCCTGCTAGGGTTCATAACCTGGACCATTTGGAAGGAAAGGAACAGGCGAATATTTCAAAATGATCATAGGAACTTAGAGATTTCACAACTCACCTTAACCAAAAATTTTCGACAGCTAATCCTGGAAAAATGTAGAGCAGTTCCCGACAGCCAACTCTCAGCCAGAGACCAACAAATTCTGAAAATCTGGAACTTGGATAATGGGCACAGTATATTAACCACTAGCAGCCAGCAAGAACCTCGAACGGGGCCAATTGGATGGCACAGCCTCCCAGTTGGCTTCCTGAAGTTAAAATTCGATGGCGCCTCGAGAGGTAATCCCAGATTAGCAGGTATAGGAGGAGTCATCGGAAATCACAAAGGTGAAATTCTACACATTTACAGTCAAGCACTGGGAGAAGGTACCAAGAATAAGATGGAATTCACTGCCCTGGAAAAAGGGTTAAGAATTCTCAGATTGAACCGAACAGGCAATGCCGTAATCGAATGTGACTCAGAAGTTGCCATCACCGCAGCTAGGAAAATCTACAGAGGCACACCGGTAAGCAAGGTAACGAAACATTGGCATTTAGCTCAGGTAACTGATAACATTGCCAAAATGCTCGAGGAAATGAAAGGTCTCACCTTTCAGGCGATCCGTCGCAAGGCTAACACGGTCGCTGACCACCTGGCGAACTTTAGGATTGAACACCCCAACGCAAGGTGGGAGAGCTGGTGGCAAGACATCGACTGCCCAGAGCTCCAGGAAAAGTGCATGCGGCTAGCCAGGTTGGACATGATGCCGACAAAGATGGGCAATCAAACGACGGAATAATTTAATGAGTCCGGTGATTAGATATGCTTACTCAGCCAGCATCATTAAGTCAAGCAAAAGCCGAAGGACGAATGACATAAGGAATACCTGTCAGACACAGACGATCAAGAGATACGCACCCCCATGATCCGCTTTGAAATTAGCCGCCATAAGAAGGGCAGGACACAGCACACTTGGCAGGATCAGGACAAAGAAGATGATGGTGATTGTAAAGGCCGGCAATCATTTCAAGGTCTCACCATTCTTCCATTGTGCAACAATTATGCTGATCGTACAGGCAAGTGGCACAGACAAGAGCAGCCACTCATAGATCACCTCCCGGTCATTTGTTATTTAACAACCACCAAGGCCTCAAGGAAAAGCATTGTTTTATCGCGTAGTAAGTCTGAGACCGCTCCCTCTGCAATCACAGTGCAGGATCTCTCCGTGGCTACAGGCGACGCAATGACAGGGGAAGGCTGCCGAAACCAATCTGCAATTAAAGACCTCCAGCAAGCAAAGAACATGTACAAAACCAGGACTTCCCAGCGCAACAAGTGCAAAATAAGTGATCTGGAAGTCAACGTTAAGGAAGAGGAAACTCAGGTTTCAAACCAGCAACTTGGGAAGGAAGTGGATTGGCTCCTGGACCCAGGAACTACCCATACGCGAGCCACCTAGTTCGTCCGAACCCAAGCTGAAGCTTGGCACATGAATACCCTCCTCGCTAAAGTTCTGGACGCCCAGGAAGAGAAGGCAGAGCAGCTGCGCAATCTCAAGAAACACACTGAGGCCATGGAGCATGACCACATGGCGGTTCTGGAAAATATCGAATTTAAGCTCTCCTCGCTGGACCAACAGGGGGACTGCATCAACAAAAAGCTCACTGTGCTAATCAAGCTCCTGCGCAATGTCATTGGCAACGAGGACAAACTTGCTGAGACTCAGTGGGGGGACTCTTCAGGCACCCATTTGAGCAACCCTCCCAAGCCAGGACATGCCAACCGTTGACTGCGGAGGTCTTGTTCCTCTTTTTGCTGATCGCTTCATATGCTTCCTCTTTTGCAATTCCTACTATGTCTTCTATACTTGGAACCTGTATGGTTTATAATGTTTTAATTCTCTGCCACCCTACGTGGTGTGCTTGTGTCTTTCATTTCTAGGTAGCCAGGCCTGCTGTCTAGCGGCCATTAATCTGCTAAAGCATAAGTTTTGTACTATACTTTTTCTCTATTAATAAAAAAGTTGATTTACACAAAAACACATATCAACTATTGGATCATAAAAGATGTGGAAGGATTGCTGCAACCTATTACAAATCAGTTTTAATGGGACTTCATGGATTTTTGCATGTTGTTCATCCTTTTCTTTGGAGATATTATACCATATTTCCTATAAAAACTGAAATGATTCAAAACATACTCGTATATAACTTTCCTATCTCATCTGATCATACGTCTTAATAGAATTTGATAACTACACTTGTGAAACTGAAGAATCCTGATTAAGGTTTTCAATGTCTTCTTTGATGTCAGTATCAATACCTAAATATTGCTGATTTTTTATTGCTTTGAAGTTTTCTTTGATGAACTGAAATGAAGCAAAACAAAGACGCAAGGAAGCTTCACTTATTTCCAAATTTTTCTGCACTTTCTTCCTCACTTTCATAGCTGATATGAATAAGATGATCACTATTTTCAAGCTGCTGAAACTGAATTTATTTATTTCCCAAACTAGATTATGATTTCTCTTTAAAGTTAGTTTGGATTTGAAGAACATAATTATCATCATACTAATCATATTTAGGCAAATCATTAAATGAGGTAATGTCATCAAACATACACATCAGATCAACAAATTGACTCTCCACATATTTCTCTATAAATCTATCTTCTCATCTATGGAAGTTGGAATTAGCAGGAATTTGTTGATGGCTATCAACCTCTTCTTTTTGTGAAATAAATGTGTCATGGTGATTTTGATTTTTTTTGTTTTTTATCTTTCATGATGATCTTTTGTATCCTTTCCTCTATTATTCTTACCAAAATGTTGAGTTTTACCTTAGCAATGTTGTTATCCTGCGCTCCTACTTTCAACTTTTCTCTTCTAATTTGCATACTAACTTCTACATCTACTGCAATGTTCTGCATCTATTCTAGTGTTGAGGGGTTTCTTTCTCTTAGCTAAAATTCTCTCTGCATCAAATGCGTTTGGATAATGCAAGAGAGCTGAATCAGGAGGAGGTCTTATATTTGATGGCATTGAATAATAGATTTGATTAAATATGTCAGAAAATTGTTGTATTGTTTCATTTGGTTGTCTTTTTAACTGATTATATTATTCTATGATCACAAAAATATTGACTTTAATTATCCATCTATCAAGGAAAAATTTGACAAACTATTGGAAATTTGAGATGCTTACAATAGGTAGATTCTTGAACCAACCCTTTACTCTACTTTGCAAAGAGAGAACAAAAAGTATGATTCTCACATCATCTTCATCAATCTAAAATAAGTCCAGATAATTCTCAAAACCTTGAATATGTTTTTGGGCAATGATTTTACCATCTTCTCCATCAAACCTAGGGAGATACTTGTAATAATTGTTAGGGAAAACATGGAGTGTAGGAGGTAATATGGGTGGCTTATACCTATCAGGAATTTTCCAAGGTACAGGAATATGTACAGGGATTGTAAGATCATTCTTGATTATTTGAGATTTCTTGATTGGAAAACGATCATCATAAGATTCAGAAAAATGCTGCACAAATGTATAAGAAGATTTCATATTTACAATTTTCAAAGGAAAATAATTAAAAACTAATCTAATATCTTCTCTAAAATACAATATACATTGAAAAAACTTCTTGATGAGAAAAAACATGATGTCTTGGATAACTTTCCAAGTTAGAAACCTGATCCTCCCATATTGTTCTTTCAGGTTCATTCCTCCAGTGGAGTCTTGATTCTAAAATTGATTTGGAGTCACCAGGTGGATGATTTTAACCTTTGTGTGTTTGATCACTATCCACCATCATAGATCAGATCTAAACTTGTAAAATATTTTTGACGAAAATGTTAGTCATGCCGAGTATGGTCTCCATTAATGTTATCACTCCAAAATTTCCTTTGAAAAAATAGAAAAAGAAGGAAATAATAGAGGTAACCACAAACTGCTTTTCGAGATCAGGACCTAGCATTCCTGATGCTAAGAGAGGGATCTCTCTTTAAAATTTAACTTTGTTTTAGTTAAGATGCTTTTAGGCTAGTTATGATTGTTCAAGGGGTTTTGGATTTGTATTTGAGATTGGGTGGTGGGATCACTTAGACCGATGGATAGAATGATGTCTTTTAGACCATTGGGCTATGGAGTCAAACAAAAAGGAAGTAAAATTGGATTAACACACTAAAGGGAATGTTCCAAGGGTAAGAAAGCAGAGTGTTTTTCAGATCTTTAAGACAGAGAGGTGAAAGGGTTTACTTGGGGTGAGAGAGCAATTAATGGTTCTCAGACTTGGATAATGAATGAGGAATGAAGGGATAATTAAGATCAAAGGGAAATTAAGAATCCTTCAACTTGGATATTCATGAAATCAATCTAAAGAAAGAAGCAATTAGGAATTCCTTAACTTAGATATCAGCAAAAAACATTTAAATGTATAATTGTTAAGTCAGAGCGCAATTAAAAAAATTCTGAAATATTATTCCAGTTATGACAATTAGATTCAAAAACACATTAAATATTATCAATAGCTTGAGAAAAATAACAATAACACAAGAGAGTAATTCTCTGAAGTTCACTCAACACATGAATCCTTGGAAATATCTGATCTTTACTCATCAATCTAGCTTGTTATCTCAACAAATGATACAATAACCTTCAGGGTCTTCTGATTAAAAAGTATATAGAAATGTCTAATATAATCTACCACAAAATACTTCAAACGAAGAAGTATTTATACAAATTCTAAACTAAAATATCTTGAAAAAATATCAAGATTGGTTTTACAAATATCTCAAACCGTTTTACATTAATAGAACTTAAATAAATGACACTCAAAACTAATGAATATATTTGGCACTATATTTATGGAATGATGGTGAAAAATAAGAGAAATTTGAATTCTATAGCAACTCATAATTGATTATGAGGCTTCTAAGTCATTTACTACCTGTTTCCTTTGTACATTCTGCCCCAACAATTCTACACAATTAGGGCCCAGGGATACCCTTTTATATCTCAATTCGAGATAGATATGTAAGAAGTGAAAGAGGATATTGTGATAGGTATGCTATTGAGATAAACCTCTCTCAGTTTACCAAAATTCATCTCCATTTGTTGATCCGGATTTAAACAGGAACGCAATAGATTACAGAGATAACCATAAATACAGAGATGCGATAACCATAAATAAAGAGATGCAGCGGAAATAACACTTCATTTCATTAATGGAGAATACCGAAA
>APFE031585761.1:3951-14075 GCA_000404065.3 Pinus taeda | reverse complement strand
ACAATGTTTGGGATATGGTCCCGAGACTAGAGGAAAAGTCAGTAGTGAGCTCTCGTTGTCTTTACAAGGTAAAGTAAGCTATAGATGGCAGTGTGGAGAAGCAAAAGGTTAGATTTCTGGCTCGTGGCTTTTCAAAAGTAGAGGGGATTGACTATGATGAGACCTTTGTCACTATCAACATATATGGGTTGGAAGATACATTAGATCGAGGTGAAGACAATCTTCCTTAATGGCATGATTGAGGAAGAGGTGTACATAGAACAACTTGAAGGTTTTGAGCCCTTTGACCATGAGTCGCATGTGTGTCAGCTTAAAAGATTATTGTATGGGCTGAAGAAAGCATCCCGTTATTAGTACACTAGGGTAGATAGCTACTTCACCAGGTTGGGCTTCATGAAGAGTGAAGCATATGACAACCTGTACCACATAGTGGTGGAAGGTAAATTGTTGATCATTGTACTTTATGTTGATGATCTCATACTGATAGGCAATGAGCAGTTGAACAAGTATTACAAGGAGGAGATTGCAAGAGAGTTTGAGATGAAGGACATGGGGCTCATGCATTAATTTCTTGGCATGGAGGTATGGTAGGAAGATTGGGAGTTGTTTGTGTCTGAGGGAAAGTATGCCAATGAGATACTCAGGAGATTTTCCATGGAAAGTAGCAAACCCATGGAAACTCCTCTAGAAGGTAACTGGAGGAATGAGGATTCTACTTCAGAGGAAGTAGTGGAAGCTATTGTTAACATGCGGCTTGTGGATTCACTCATGTACTTGGTGAACACACGACCGGATATGTGCTATGCAGTTAACCAACTTAGTCAAGCGATGGTTAGGCCTACCAAGCGATATTGGAAGGAAAAAAAGCATGTGTTGAAATACCTTAGGGGTACTTCTCAATATGGATTATGGTATAGACAGATAAAGGGAGTGAAGCTTCAAGGCTTCACCGATGCAGATTGGTCAGGGAGCCCATCCGGCTAGAAAAGCACATCAGGAGGGATCTTTAGTATTGGGTCAGTGACAATTTCTTGGTACAACAGGAAACAAAGATCTGGTGTACTCAGTTCGGTAGAGGAAGAGTACACAGTTATGCGTCAGGAAACATGTGAGGCCATCTAGATGAGGAAGATCTTGGTTGGTTTGTTTGGTCAGCAGATCGATCCAACTTTGATTTACTGCAATAATTAGAGTTGTGTCAAACTCTCTGAAAATCCAGTTTTTCATGATTTGTCCAAACATATTGATATTCGATATCATCATCTCAAATATCGTGTATTGAGGTGGATTATGTTGTTAGAGTACATTCCCATAGAGGAGAAATATGCTGAAATTTTTACAAAGGCATTGTTAAGATGTAAATTCAAGTTTCACAGAGACAAGATCAAGGTAGTTTATAATTCCTTTCTTGTTGAGAGGGAGTGTTTAGAAATGAAAACAAGAAATTCCAGTTTAATTTGTCCTTGAATTAAACTAAGAATTAAAATCGAACGTTATCTCATCACAACTTGTAAATATTTAGACTTAGTTACTAGAGAATCCACAATAAAAACCATTATCTGTCAATGTTTCAAATCCCAACTGGGATCCATCATCAGGACCTTCTTGAATGCTGATAGTAGAAGAGCTTAATTGAGGGATTTAAATAGTTATGAGGAGAGTAGATTTTAGGATGAGTTCATCTCATCCTAAAATCTACTCTCCTCATAACGATTTAAATCCCTCAATTAAGCTCTTCTACTATCAGCATTCAAGAAGGTGCTGATGATGGATCCTAGTTGGGATTTGAAGCATTAACAGATAATGGTTTTTACTGTGGATTCTTTGGTAACTAAGTCTGAAGATATATACCACAGATGTCTTAAATCCAGAACTTGTAAATAGTTAATTAAGTTTAATTAACTTAATTAGCTTAGGAATTTCAAGTCGGAAGTCTTTCTGTAGTCATGTATATGTTCTCTCTAAGTTTTAGGGGTCCAGTATGAGTTTAAATTGAGTTGGAAATTAGATCACTCAGTTTACTGAGTTAAGTTAAGTTAAATTAGTTCTACCTTGTTTTTGAAACTAATAGAGAACTAACAGTCAGTTTGTGCACTAATGCATCCACTAGTGCTACTCCAATTGACTAAATATTCCCTAATGAGAAACTCATGGATGTCAATTCAAAGAAAGACCTAGTTGAGACTAGAGTGCAGGGACAATGTACTATCAGTGGTATTATTTACTGGAGTGTAAATACCATGCATGCATCATGGATTGATCCTATGTTTGGATTGTGCAATTTGGGAAGCATGAATTCCATTTGAATACGGGTTATTCATCCTAGGAATTATGTAAGAGATCAAGATCTTGGAGAGTTGTTGAATAGGCTAAGAATTTAGCTTGAGCTAGCTTGTGATCTGAGAGAGTTGAGCATACTTGTGCTGAATTGTTCTAGTGATAACAAGCTTTGTATATTCACTCATATTTCTAATATTTCAATACAGATAGTGAGATTTTGAACATTGGCTTTCCCCAGATACATCTTGTGTTATGTGCCATTGATTTATCTTCTTCTTGTTCATATTGTTTTCATTGATATATTGCTTTTCGCTGGTTGAAAGTAGAAGTATATTCTTGTCGTGTGCTTTAGTAAATTGCATGAGCTTGTGAGTCAATAGGATTTTCTACATCTTTCAAGACAAAACAAGGTTTGTTTGAATGGTTAGTTATGCCAATTGGGCTTTGTAATGCACCTGCAACATTCATTAGAGTTATGAATGATGCATTGAGACCATTCCTTGATTATTTTGTCATAATCTACTTAGATGATATTTTGATTTTCAGTAAGACTCGTGAAGAGAATTTCAAGCATGTTAAGTAGGTTTTAGATGTATTAAAGAGGGAAAATTTTTATTTAAAGATGTCTAAGTGTGAACTTGGGAAAACCCCTTTAGTTTATTTGGGTCAGGGGGTGAATTGAATATTGATCCCTCAAAGGTTGAGGTCATTGTGAATTGGCCTTATCCTAATAATGTAACAAAGTTTAGTAGCTTTTTGGGAGCATACCAATATTGGAGAAAGTTTATTGCTAAATTTTCATCTATTGCAGCTCCACTACATTCTTTGACAAGTGTGAAACCAGTCTTTCAGTGGGGAGGCAAGTTGCAGAAAGCCTTCGATACGTTGAAAGAGAAAATTGGTACAACACCAGTTGTTATACTTCCATATCTTAAGCACCCATTTGAGATTCAAACCAATGCAAGTGATTATGCCATGGGAGCAGTTTTGATGCAACATGGTAAGCTTGTTTGTTATCATTATGAAACCTTTATTGATGCAGTAATTAACTATCCAGCTTATGAAAAAGAGTTGTATGCTTTGGTACAAAGCATGAAGAAATGGAAGCATTATTTGATGGGTAAGGATATGATTATTCATATTAACTATCAACCTTTGAAATATTTACAACCGCAAATAAAGCTACAACAAGCCATACATTTTAGTTGGATTAGATTCCTACAACAGTTCCATTCGGTAATTAGGTATAAGAATTGTATATACAACAGAGTTGTTGATATGTTATCAAGGCCTATTGTTAGTGCATCTGAAATTATTAAGCATAATTCTATCATGCATGAGAGATATGTTGAAAAATATGCTAAAGATGAAGATTTCAAAGATGCTTATGCAACTTTGTGTCAAGGAAACCATGTTGAAGAATTAGATTATCATGATCATGATAAATTGTTGTATCATCATGGAAAGTTATGTGTTCCACGAGGTGAAAAAGCCAACATCATAAGGGAAGCTCATACCTCTTTTATTGTTAGCTACTTTGGTGTAGGAAAAATAGTTGTACAATTAGAGAGGTATTTTTATTGGCCTCATATGAATGAAAGTGTGTCAAGATATGTAAGAGGATTTTCTGTGTGTGCTACTAGCAATCCTAGAAATAGAAATTTGGGTTTGTATACTCCACTCCCTATTCCTTCTTGTCCTTGGGAAAGTGTTTTAATGGATTTTTTAGGAGGAATTCCTATGTATAGGAAACTTCATGATTATATTTATGTTGTTGTGGATCATTTTAGAAAAATGCGTTTTTTGATGCCTTATAAGAAGCATGTTACAGTTGTACACACTACATAAATGTTATTCCAAAATGTATCGGAGCATTTTGGGTTACCCACTTCTATTATATTTGATCAAGATTCTTGATTTATCAGGAAATTTTGGTCAATTTTATGGGAACTCATGGACACCAAGTTAAATATGAGCACAACATTTCATCCATGAAATGATTGCCAATGAAAAGTGGTTAACATAATAGTAGTACATCTCCTTTGTGGATACTGTAACAAACATCCTAAGCTTTGGGATGGGCATTTAAATTACATCTAGCATGCCTAAAACAAAGCCAATCATTCTTCGACTTAGACATTTCCATTTGAAGCATGTTTGGGATATTTACAAAAATCTCCCTTAGATGTTATCTTTAGGAAATATGTTGCGGCGGATGGACAAAGTGATATAGATAAGGCTAAACTCTTCATTGAACAAATTCAGTTGGTGCATCAAATGGTACAAGAAAAATTGTAGAAGAATCAAGCCAACTACAAGGAAAGACATGATATGCATCATGTTGACCACAATTTCTAGGTGGGAGATCAAGTTTGGACTTATATAAACAAGGAAAGACTCAAAGGAGCATTAGGGGAATTTTGAGGTCTAAAATGGGCCTCCTAAGAAAAACGTACAACCAAAATAAAATTTATAAGAACCGGTAATATTCAAGATGATGATGTAAACCATGGGGGATGATTCACCATTTTTGGAGTAAAAAAGTAAAAATATAAAAAAATAATAAAACAATAAAACTACTTTTTCTACTCGTATTTTCAACATATCTCCCTAAGGTTTAACTCAAATTTCAAGTGGGAGTACTTTTTGGATGCAAAATTTAATTACTCATCTAAGGAGTACACTTGTTGCATACTCTCAATAGACCCTGCTACAGGAAAAAATGAGAAATACATGAAAAAATGTGATTGCAACCACATTTTTCATGTATTTCTTATTTTTCATGTAGTAGGGTCCATCTAAAGTATGCAACATGGGTACTCCTTGGATGAAGAATCAAATTTTGCATCCAACAAGTGTTTCCACTCAAAATTTGAGTAAATCCATAGGGAGATAAATTGAAAGTACAAGTTGAAAAATTAGCTTTTTCTTTTTTCCCTATAATATTTGATGATGTAATGTAATCTTATTTTGTTACTTCCACTATTATTTTATAATTTCCTTAGGAGGCCCATTTTAGACCTCAAAATTCCCCCAATTAAGGTAAAAATATCAAACAAATCATATATGGTCCCTTTAAAATCTTGGAAAAGATTGGTAATAATTCCTTATGGTTAGTTTTCCACCATACATGCAAATTTATGTTGTTGTAAATGTGGAAAATTTGAGATTATATGAGCCTGTTTTTATTAAATATCAAGGAGAGAATGTTCATATTCCAACTATAGAAAACTTCTCTCATGAATACTTAAAATAATTGCAATAAGATATTATTCTTGACAGGAAGATAAGGACTTCATGTGGAGGCAATGTGGAGTACATCCATGTGGGGACGAAGGGAACTAATCCAAGTAAGGCCAAGTAGATTGAGATCAGAAGGGTGATGGATTTGTACCCTCACCTACTTCGTGACTGAAAACAACCTTTTGGTGTTCCAAAAGCTTCTAGTTGGGAAGAATGATCTGTTGGCATTATTGCACAGGTTTTGTGCCATGGCACAGGTGTTGTCCTTGATGGCAACTCACTCTGATGACAGATCAAATTTTAGGCTCTCAAAATGAAGGAAATCATACATACACAGGTTCACCTTAACAAAGCCGCGTATACACACGGGTTGGACATTCCCAAGGCACGTATGCGTATACACGCACTTTCATGCAAGGAAAAGTGCGTATATGTGGGAGAATTTATTTTTGGTCCACGGTATTTAGTCCTTGGTATTTGAACCTATGATTTTGGGCCATGGTATCTCGTCATAAGTGTTGATCCCAAGTATTGGGTCCATGGTATTGAATTGTTATGGTTTTTGGACCGTGGTACTGTGAAAGGCCTAAGTCTATAAAAGAGGAAGGAGATCATTTGGCAAGGTACTATCTGAATTATTGAATATATAATAAAGTGCTAGATCTGGAATACTATGATTGGGTTATGGTGCAAATCTGGATCTGAATGAAGAAGGAGCCTGAGCACAAGGAGAAGAATAAGTTCTATTGATGGGTCAAAATCTTAAGGCTTGAATGATAGTATCTTTGTATGATTTTGAGTTGTTCTATGGGCGCACACTTGATCTATAAATCTGATAATCTGGGTTAACTAATGTCTGAATGATTGAAAGAGTGAATTATCCTTTATAGATATGTACGCAGGTTCAGTGAAGGTAAGGCGCATATACACGCAGTTTCTGCAAGTGAAAGAAGCATATACATAGGTTGGCCTCGACAAAGAGGTGTATACATGCAGTTTCTGCAAGTGAAAGAAGCGTATACGCAGGTTGGTCTTGACGCAAAAGCGTATGCACGCAGGTTTCTGAATAGTGAAGTAGCGTACATCTTTTGAATTTTGTTTTAGCTGCTTCTATTGTTTAGCTACAGTGTTTTGGGTTCATAATTGGTGTGTGATTACTGTTACTGTGTTCTGGGTACAGCAGTCAGAGAAGTGTGTATTTGATTCAGTACTAATGCGTGAAAAAGAGATTGTTTGATGATTGGATCCAGTTTGAAAATTTATGAAACATGGTCCCTGGAAGAAAAGAGAGGGTTGTAGCTCTCTACAGGTTGCAACCTGCGTACTAGTAAATGACTGCACCAGTACAGAATCATTGTAAAAAGAAGTTTCTAACTAGAAAGGTAGAGACATATTGCAGTAGGTGGTTTTCACCCACATTGGGTTTCCACCTTATATCTTGTGTTCTTGTGTGTGATTGTCTTCTGCTCTATTTTACTATTCCTGGTTACTGTTTACATGATTATGATGTACAGATTAATGTTCAACATCTATAGAATATATTACAGTATAAGTCTGCATGGTATACGCGGGTTTCCTTATCTGTAGTTGCGTATATACACAGTTTTCTCTAACTAAAGTAGCGTATATGTTATGGGTTTGAAAAGAAATTAATTGACCAGATAATACTGATTCACCCCCCTCTCAGTATTATTTCCAACATGATCGAGGGGATCAGAAAAATGCTTAAAATTGAAATTTCTAAAAATCACTTGAAACCAATGCCAAATCATAGTGCTCTTCATCCTAAATCTAATGCCACTTGAATCGCCTCAAACCAACATCATATGCTCAAGTTATGTTGTTATGAAATTTTGACCAAAAAAATAAAAATTGATTAGTAGGGTTGACTAGGCTGCTGAGTGGGCAGACTGTATAGTGAAATCAATAATTGAATAGGCAGGCATAATAGATTGTATGAGCCAACCCAGGCTTGAAAAGGGGTGAGGTCATAATGAGGCAGATGGTGTTTTATCATTGGTTCATTGGTTGTGAGGTGTGCCAATTATGAGGCACCACATGGCCCAATGAGAGGGCACCACATGGCACCCCATGTTTAGCCAAAATTTTTGTAAAGCGGTTCAAGGGCCTCAGTGGGGTTTAACCCCTCGACCTACCATGACACAATTGCATGCTTTATCGTCAAACCATCACATTAGTTCTTAACCAATGGAGTGCCCCAATTATATTTAAAATCAAATGGTCGGTGCATTGGGGGAATGGGGCAAGTCACTTGGCCCTAACCCCCATTCACACACAAACCACAAGACCCTACACAAGAGTAGAAGGTGAGGGGGTGGGGACTAGGCCCCAACCCTGATCTCATGGTACTCAAGTGACCACCATTAGAGATAGAGCAGAAGGGGTGGGAGGTTAAGCCTGACCCCCGGTTCTTATTATGTCATATGTCCAAGACTAATGGTGAAAGGGGCAAATTGGGTGGCACCTAGCCTATGCCGACCCCTGGTATCATGGGATATTATATGACCATATGTCAAAACTGAAGGGAGAGGAGCATTGGGGGCGAGCAGTTAACCCGACCCCCGACTACATGGCATCCATATGACCTTAATCGATGATTAAGGGATATTAGTGCGGTTAAGGAGGTGACAAATTTCCCCATTTACAGTGGGAATCTTACTGGAACCAGGAAAAATTATTACTCGGTGTTGGAAAAAGGGTGGAAAACGTAGAATGATTAGCCATAATTTTAATTTTGCAAAAAAAATTAAGAGAATCTGTTTGAGGAGGCACATCTTGCTCATTTTTAACCTTTTTGAGCTCAAGAAGAGCCTATTTAGGGGTTTTTGTGCATTGTGAATCCATTGGAAGCACTATTTTTGAATTTTGAGCATTATAGATTGATGTAATTCAGATTTGAGCATATAAGTGAAGAGGCCTAATATTGGAAGTTGGACCTTGAGACACAGCCCAGGAGGGATGAACTCTGTTATCAATTTGTTGTTTTGTGTTGTTGTGTATGGTTCATATTTCTCTATTTTATTTATACAAACTGAGTTTTAAAAACACTAAAGTTTATATGATTTTGCAACTTGATCCATTACCCACAAGACATAAACTTTCTTGAAATTTTTAATAAACCTTCAAGTTTCTTAATTCTAGATCAGTTTCAAAGTCTATACCTTTGTTCACTATAATTTTGGAGATATGCTCTAAGGAATTTAGGCATCCTTAATGCTTTCAAAATCTTCTTCAAACATGTTATCTTGGAAAATTTTCCATAACTTTTGTTCTATGATGTTTTGGATTGTGAAACTTGGAGGGTATATACAAAATATTGTCATCTACCTATGTTTCAAATTACATACCTTGGTTCACTATAATGTCAAAGATATGCTATAAAGAAGTGAGGCTTCTTGAATGCTCCTAAAATATTATTCAAATCGGTAGACTTGGTATTTTCTCTATATATTTATTTCTCTAATGTTTCAAATTACATACCTTGGTTCACTATAATGTCAAAGATATGCTATAAGGAAGTGAGGCTTCTAGAATGCTCCTAAAATATTATTCAAATAGGTAGACTTGGTATTTTCTCTATATATTTATTTCTCTAATGTTTCAAATTATAAAATCCGGAGGAGACAAAGAAGAGATCTCAAGTTACTTCTGATATGAATTTTAGACCTTATTTTGCTATAGTTTTAGATATATGATATAACGAATATAATGTTCCTATATACTCTTGAAGCATGCTTCAAATATGTTAGCTTGGCATTTTTTCTATCTTTCTTTTTGAAATGTTTCATTTTGTGAAATTTGGATGAGGAAAAACATAGATCTCAAGGCACATATGAAAGAAATTTCAGACATTGCTTTTCTATAATTTTGGATATATTATATGAGGAAGTTAATTTTTATTAATGATCTTGAAACATGCTTCATATAGGTCAAATTGGCATTTTTGTATTTTAATTCTGATATGTTTCAGACTGTGAAATTCAGATGAGACATAGAGGAGATCTCTAGGTACCTATGTTAGAAATTTCAAAATCAAATTTGAAAAATTGGATATGTGGAAAGTTGTAAAAATTAATTAATTGAAATACCAAAATAAATAAGTTTTGGGAGAAGTATAACTAGTGAAGGAAGAAGCAACAGGTCTACCTTGTCAAGGTAGAAGTAACTAACAAACCTAATTAATATAGAAGCAACAAGTAGACTTGGTGAATGTAGAAGTAGCTAACATACATTGTGAAGAAGTAAGAAGAACCACTAAAGTATGTTGGTTCCTACAAATATTTGTTGCAATGGGAATTGGCGTCTTCCATAAGTTCATGCCTAAAAATATTGTAGTAGTGGGAATTGGTGTCTCTTGTATGGTGGTCCCTACAAATCTTGCAACAACGGGGATTGGTGTCTCCTATAGGTTGGTTCCTATAAAAAGAAAAAGGGGATTGGTGTCTCCTATAGGTTGGTTCCTGTTAGCACTTGAAATTTCACCTCAGGCTAAAAAAGGTAAACTCCAAGGCAACATCAAACCACTTAGCCTCGTAGCTAGCCCTACGGGGCAGGAGAGGGCTCTCTCCGGTCTATCTCGG
>APFE031585754.1:128019-145649 GCA_000404065.3 Pinus taeda | reverse complement strand
CAAGATGGCTCACTGGAAAGCTTGGTCTGTCTACTTTCCATCCCAAGTGGAATTTCTGAATTTGGAGTTGTTTTGCCCCCTCAAAAACCATTTCTCTCAAGGTCACTTTCTGCAACTCAAAAAGTGGGCAGAAAGTCATTTTTTTGATGTATTTTGAGCTTTTGGAGGCTCAAATCTCAAAATTAACCTTCTCCCGAGCATTGGTAATTTTTCTCTTGGCATGCCCTTTCCAAAAATGCCAAGTTTGCAAAATTCTGAGCAGTCCTTCAAAATGTCCGCGCGCGTGACGCGGACGCGACACGGAAAAAACCTGTAATTTTACCAAAAATTGGCAAAATGCTCCAAAATTCTCAAAATTTTCATATCTTGATGCTGGATCAAGGCTGATCAATATCATGATGAATGAAGGATGCTTCAGCCAAGATGGATAGTGGACTTTTCCTTTTCTTCTTCCTCTTCCGGGCCTCTGACAGCTTTCGTTGGAGGATTTTGTTTCTTGCCTTAGAAACATGCAGTCTTGCCCAATAATGTGTCTTCATGTGACGTAGCAGCGCTTTGTCATGATTTGCCTTTGCCAACAATTTCTCCAAATGTGCATTGACACGAATAAGCATGGACTCTCGATCAACACGTAATAAGTCACCAGGCCTCCTACGTTGCAAGGTTCAATCACTGCGGATCCTCCATAGCTCATCAAGCTCTTTTTCATCCTCCAGCTGTTTGTTACGCTGCTCCAAATATGTGTTTATCCATCTTGACATATACAATATTCGTTGCAGTGACTGAATCTCGGCACTCTGCTCTTGGATAATATCCTTGAGCCCTGGGGTAGGAGAATCATCATCAAGATCAATAACTGGAGCACCGGACACTCTCTCCTCAACCATGGGCTGTTTGCCCCTCTCTGCTACTTGTGCTGGTGAAAGAAGCGAGGCCCCTTCCACCTGGTGTGGAGATAACACTCGCTGCTCTGAAGATGACGACGAGACCCCTTCCACCTGGTGTGGAGAAAGTACTCGCCTAGCTGCTGCAAATAAGGTCCTATGACCTCTCTGATATGTGACCTGAGGAGAAGAAGCCATGTGTCTAGGAATGCTGGTCTCAGGCTGCTGTGATGGCCCTCCCTCCTCGTGAACTGGTTCCGGCCCTGGGTGTGACTGTGTGAAAAAGTGTCAGGAGATGAAATCTGCCCAAGGAATGCCCTGCTGACTCAGCTGATGGGAAACTACTAGCTGAATAAGACCATGATGGCATAAGCTCCGCAACTGCTGTGCTGGGGTCTGTCTCTGAAAAAGAGCGGTCAACCTCTGAGTGTCATGAGATAAGTATGCTGCAATGTTCATGACTCTCACTCTGGTGAAGTGCATCAACATGCGTATATGATAAGATGATACTCGTGCGAATCTCCCCTCGCATGTGAAGTAGTGCATAATAAGTCTCATGATATCCATATACTCTGCTCGGAGGAACTTGATGGGAAAAGTCCCGGACAAGTTATGCATACAGGTAGGCCTGACATACGGCTCATAATATATGAAGTCCAGCCACTTGCGCTTCAACCACACCTCACCCACATTGGGTATCCCAGTAGCATCTGTGATAGCCTCTGGAGAAAATACAAAATTCACCCCTGCAAGGGTGACCTATCCATCATGGAGATGTAGAACAAACAATCGAGCCAACTCTCTGTGAGGCTGAATGTGTGAGAGCCTCTCACAAAACTGATAACAAGCCATGTGCTGAAAACAAGATACTGCAAATGGGCAAGCCTGTAACTCAGTCAATGATGTGGGCTCTACCCTCTTGTGTTGGCCACTCTTGCCTCCCCTACGAGGCCTCCGCTATGTCTCAATCTCAGTGGATGATGATCAGTCATCACCTTACTCATTAGTCTCAGTAGTCGACATGGTGTTATTGAGCAAGGTGGAATAAACAAGTCCAAATGATCGCTGCTCTGCCTGCAAAATGCTGTGAAGTATGCTGGACCAATTTAGGCGAGCTTGAAAGAGGGTTTGCTGATTGGATGAGTTTTTATGCCCAGAAATCCGCGCGCTGCCCAGATGTCCGCGCACCTCCCTGAAAAGTCCGCGCACCTCCCAAATGTTCGCGCGCGTGTAATTTTCTTTAGAAAAATTGCTCTCTCAGAGCCGCGCACTGCCCAGGTAACCGCGCACAGTCATGTCATAACCGCGCACCTTCTCAGGCACTAAAATTGCTGAATGCTGCCCGAAATCGTCTTCTTTGCCTTTAGCCTTGTAAATTCTTGCTCCCAAATGCACAATGAGAGTCTTTAAAGAGGGAATTTACCTTTATATGCTTCCATTTAAAAAAAAAATTAACTCAAAAACCCACTTTATAATGTTTATACTTTGGCATTCTTTTTCACACTGTTTTGGAGTCATTTTGTCTTGAAATGAGCTCTTTTGATGCATTTGACTCCGTTCTTTTTGCAGGTTGACCATCTGATGGACTGTGGAGAAGGAACCAGGGTTGTTGCCGGCACTTTAGCAAACTTCTGAGAATTTCTTTATTTTACAAATTTGACATGATCCTCGGACTTAAAAACAGGGTTTTTAAATCCAAGGCATAAAATAATCTGTAGCTGAGGAAAAATAACAATGAAACATGTGTACATACCTCCCTTTGGCTTGCTGGGCACTCACTGACCTTGACTCGTGACCTCGACATAATTTTGACTCAAAACCCTAGACCTAAGACCATGGGACCTCAAGACAAAAATAACAACAAGTATGACTCAATTACATTGTAGTATGACCTCATCCAGCAAAGCCAAGAGGGGAACAAAGACCAGCTCCTCCATTCAGTGTTATGGCATGCCTAGTGGGATGCAAAATTGACACTGATGAGACACCTAACTATGCATATGCAAAGAGCTATTGATCGCTGATGGAGGGCTTAAGACCGACACTAACACCTTGAACCTTATTTTCCATCTTACTAAAGCTTCTAAACAAATAGAAAGGCATATTCAAAGGTTTGTTTCCTGTGAAATGCATCAATAGCCTAAAATGATGCTGGTATATTCTCCCAAATATTCCTTCACAAGTGAATTATCTCAAAATTACCTTCAGAAATTGGCTGTAGGGTTCAAGTAGGTATTCTCTTGGTACAATAACTCGATATCCCTTGTTTCTGTACTTCGGTTTTAAGAAATCTTTGTAGTTGATTATGTCTAGAGGCATTCCATTGAACCATTGTTCTCCTTGTAGAGGAATCTCCATAGTAGGTGAAATGGTGACATATGACACTGGAAAATTCAATTCTCCAATCTTAACATCTACCCTGGTGAAATTCAAGGTAAAATCTTTGGTGAGTTGCATACGATAACCCTGGATCTTCTCATAAAACCTGATGCATCCAACCTGTTCAATTGAAAATATAATTGTTGGTTCTAACTTTATCAAGGCAAGGTATTGAGGCTCAAATCTAACTATGTCTCCTCCTTTGTGCTTCTTTCTATCTAGAGCTATCATGACTTCACAACATAGATGAATTATAGGATTTTTCAATGAAATTTCAATGTTTTCCAATGGAGCGCAACAATAGGGTACCAATTATGAAAATAGGGCTTTAGATAAGGGTTTTAGGGCAAATTTCAAATCAAAATACTTATTTTGAAAGACTAAAAAAAAAAAAAAATTCAAACCCACATGCAACAACTACTTGTTTTCACCTATAGTGGAAATTCAAATACACAGGCATGATGAAAAAGAGAAGGGCATGACGAAAAAATACTTTCTTGATGTTTTAGAACGCCAACATAAGGTTGTTGAAACTCCATAGAATTAATATGTAATTGTAAGACTCCATGATACATGTGGAAATGGAAGTTTTGAATATTTGACACAAGAAAAACAAAAAACGCAATGTCTTTGTGAAAGTGCAACATATTTTTCAGATACAACAAAGAAAATGCTTCGAGCTAAGAGATTGAGATTTTCAAGGCCATCTGAGTGTTTTCTTCAACTAGTAGGAATAAATTGGACAACATGCAAGAAAAATCATTCAAGAAATGAGGAATTGAAACTTGGAAGTGACGATAACCTTTTGTCTTAAAGAAACACAACGACAATCTCTAAGTGTAACACTTCTGTTGCAGACTTAACATAGTGAACTTCAAAAGTTGTCTAGAAATATTTCAATGGAACAAAGAATGGATCTCTGATATTTTTGATGATAAAACAAGTTTTTTAACTCCAAAGGTGATCAACCTTGACTTTCAAAGACAATCATTTCGATTTGGAGCCTTAATCATGAAAGTGTAACAACGAAAATAAGTGCAGTGCATGTCTCATAAATGTTGTACTCATGATGATGCCATGACACAATATGATTTGACAACCTAGTTGACTATGCTGACCCCACTAGTTTGTGCCAATGATGAGAATAGAAGACTCACTATGACTTCACTCATGATCTTGTATGAGACATCGATCCTAGACTTACTTGATTCAATCTTCAGGGAATCCATAACAATATTTACATCATATTTCACACACTCTAACATAATTACATCAATAGCGAACTATTTCATTATTTACTAAGACCAATAGCTTGATCTCTAGGAGATCATATAAATTTTTTTACACATTTATCAAAATAATTTTGAAAGACTAAACTTTCTTTTCACTATTAAAATATAGGGCACTAACAATGGCTCCAATGGAGATGCCATCCTCCTTGTGAGATGCTAAGAACACCATAGGCTAGTAGCCTGGCCATTGGTAATTACTGTCTCTTGACTTGACACAAAATTGTCTCATAACTCATGATTGAATCATGAGTTATTACATTCTGAAAACTTGGAAGCAATTTATAAGGATCTTAGGGCCTTCTCCTTAGGCTTCAAATTATGGTGACAATTTCCCACACCTGCAATAATAAAAATTTGATGGCTATATGCAATGAAGTGATCAAAATAAACTCATTTTAAGTTAAATAATACTTGATAAACCCACCATTTACAAGTCGCCTAGAAAGCAATTCCCCTACCATATCCTGCAACAAATATGCATTACTCCCATGGAAAGCTAAAATATTGAACGATCCTTTCCAAATATTTTCAAATTTTCCACGTTTACAATTATATTCATTCCTATCATCCCACTTAAGGACCATGCCACCAACCTGAAAATCTTCAACCTTTGTCCTCCAATAAAGAATATTCTTAATTTTATCATGGATTTCTTGGGTATTGTTATACACTTCCTCTCTTGTTTGTTGTATTTGAATCACTTGAGTTATTATTCCTTGCAAGTAATTCATTTCTGCATCTACTTCCTGCAAAAAAATCATTATTGGAATTCCCAACGAAGAAGGAAAAACAAGATCTATTCCATATACTAATTGAAAAGGTGACATACCAATTGACTTCTTAGTGTTTACTCTATCAGACCATAGTGCATAGATCAAATTATTGTGCCATGCTTTCTTATTTTGTTGTAACGATTTCTTTATAATATTCACTAGAATCTTATTTGAAGATGTAGCTAAACCATTACCCTGTGGGTAATATGCAGTAGAGTGATTGAGTACAATATGATATTTATGACAAAACTCAATAATTTTCTTGGACTTGAAAGTAGTAGCATTGTCAGTGATTATTCTACGAGGAACCAAATATTGAGAGGATATTACCTTCCAGAAACTGAATGATGATTGTCTATTTCCTACCTGGTTGGTATTGCTTCTATCCACTTTGTAAATTAATATTTAACTGTCAGAATCCATTTGTGATGGGCTAAATATGATAGATGGATTTCCCCAATGAAATCCATACCCCACTACTGGAATGATGCTTCAACTGAAAATGGTTTCAGGGGTAAAGGAAAGAGTTTCCTTTTACCCTCAAAATTTTGGAATTCATGATAGCTTGAGACCCTTTTATAGACATTAGATAACAAGGTTGGCCAGTAAAAACTAGCTCTCAAAATCTTGTTAGCTGTGGCTTTACAAAAATGCTAGCCTCCAAAATCTCCTTTGTGAAATTATTCCATAACCTCATCCTCTAATAAACAATTCAATAAGACACCTCCTAAGTCTTTCCAATAGAGAAATTGTTTCAAAATGCATTATTTTACACCCTTCAATTTCGAAAATCTTTCCTTTGGTTTTGTAATCTCTAGAGGAGCCTGTAAATATTACAACACATAAAATATGTCAACATACCATGGAGAGGAAAGAAACATTTCAGGTGCTTATTGAGAAGGTTCTGAATCATTTCCATATAACAAACCAACTATGAAATTTATGTCCAATACACTGAGATTGGAATCAACCATTTATTTTTCCAATGCTCGACAATTTATCAACTTGGTAGGTTTGATGTCCACATCATACTCAAGAATAACTGCTATCCATCTGCCTATTCTACCTTTAGGATCAGGTTGGGTTAGAATGTCTTTCACAACAACATTTGAGACATAAGAAATCACATGTGAATGAAAAACATAAACTCTAAAATCTTTCAAATATTTAACCAATGCATATGTCTGCTTCTCCATAGTATTTATTTAAGATAAGAATATATCAAACCTATGCTAAAGAAGGCTATTTGATGTCACTACCTTGCTAATTTTTTTACATAAGGACTACTTGAGTTATGTGTTCTGATGCGAAAGAGAAATGATAAAATCTTTTCTATAATCTAGACTAGCTAAAATAGGAGCACTTGGCAAGGCTTGTTTTACCTCAACCAAATACTTCTTTGTTTCAATAGTAAATCTTATTTCAGTTTCCTTTCTCAACATGTTAGTCAAAAACCTTATAATTTCTGCTAAGTTAGGAATGAACCTTCTCAAAAAATTAACCCTGCCCAAAAATGACTGAACCTCCTTCTTATTCGTTGGAATGTCAATTTTCTGAATTGCAAAAACTCTATTTGGATCAATTTTAATGCCATTCGTTGATATTATATTCTCCATTAACTTTCCTTTCTCCATTGCAAAATGTGAATTCTTTGGATTTTGGGATATGCCAAACCTTTTTCAGTTCTCAAAAACTTGTCTTAAATGTTGCAAATGATCAAAATCAGATTTTGAAAATATAGTGATATCATCAAGATAAACTACAATGAACTTATCCTTTTCATTAGCTAATGCAATATCCATGTCCCTTTGAAAGGTAACCCCTGCATATATTAGCCGAAATGATATTTTGGCATACATAAAGGTTCCCTGTGGTGTGATGAAAGTTGTCTTTTCCAGGTCATCAGGGTGCACCAATATCTATTTGTAACCTAAGAAACCATCAAGGATAGATATCCTCTTAGAGCCAACTACCTTTTTCAGTATATGGCCATAGCTAAGGCACACTTATCTTTTAGAGATACCTTGTTTGGGTTTCTGAAATCAACACAATGAATTATCTCACCAATCTTCATTCTTACATAAACAAAATTAGAAAGCCATTTTCAAAACCTTAAAGGAATTTTTTTTTTTTGCATCAAACAATTTTCTCACTTTTTTTTCTAACGGGAATCAACAAGGGATTGGTTCTTCTCAATTTTTGTTTGAAATGCATTTGATCTTGTTCGATTGGAATTGTATGTTGAATGATGCTCTTATCATACACTTTGGGGTCTTCATATCCCCAAGAAAAAATATTTGAGTATTCCTTAATGAGATTAACATATTTTTTCTATCTTAATGACTTAAAGATATTGAAATCTTAAGAATATTAAGTTGTTTTTTTGTCCCTATATTGCATTCTTCTACTTCAGTGTCAGTGGGAACTACTTTGGGATTCTTTGATACATAATTATGATCAAATTACTTCTCAAGAGGAACCAACCCTTATGGAATTGTATTATTCTTAAATTATAGAACCTCCATATCTATTATTTGATTTTCAAAATCATATTTGAAACTAATACCTTCTATTCATCATGATCAAAACAATTTCCCTCATCTATGTGAAAATGGGAAAATTCGTTATTTTCAAAAAATATCAAGTTGTTTGTCACCTTTGAACACTTGCTAATATTTTACATTTCCTAAGACTGTCGGTCTATGTTTGAATTCTATTTCATAATTCCTGTTGGGATACATAGGAATCTTAATCACACTAGCTGAGGTGGCCAATGCATCAGATATCATATTCTTGTCTCTAGGAATCAAAGATAAATCATTTTCTGAAAATTGTTCCAAAATATATAGGAAAACAACCCTATAGGCCCTCATCCTAGGGTGTTTAGTTTGATACACAAATTTAATCTAATTATTAATTAGCTCTAAATCTCCATGGACTCCAATCCTCTTTGCCACTATGTCTTTCAAAGTTCGCAATCCCAAAATCAACACTCATACTCAACCAAATTATTTGTATAATCAAAGGATAGCTTGTAAGAAGATAGCCTTGACTTGTCCACCTTTGGAATCATTATCCACACACCAGCTCCAACCCCTTCGTTACTATATGTTCCATCAAAATCCATGTTCCAAAGGCCATCATCAACTTCTTTATGTTCTGATTTTGTTCCCTGCAATTCACCTTCCTCCTCCTCTGATATGTTATCCCTCTTTTGACTTTCTTCCTCCTAACACAAATCATTATACAATATGAAAGAATCCATATAAGAATGAACTAAATAAATAGGATGGTTACTAGGCCTTTCCTTGCCACTTACCATGTATTTCATCAAGGTTTCTTTGTATAATCTCCTTGGTTGTCCAAAAATAGGAATCATGGCGTATGACATATCCATCTGTAAAGTACTTTGAATTTTGCAAACAATGACCTTGATAAAAGCATACCAAATTTTGGAGGAATATCAACACAACTATATCCATCACTAGGCATTTTTCTAGAATTTGAGTGACAGAGACAACCAAATCATTGATTAAACCCAAACATTTCAAGTTACTTGAATCAAAGGAAGAAAGATCTTTATATGGCCTTGTTATGTCCAAACGAAGCTTATCCATAATAACATTTGACATTAATTATGTGGTTCACCTAAGTCTAGCATTCCATTATGTAGAATCAAATCATGCACATTTAGGCTAACATAGATAGGTGGGATATATCAATATTGAGTATCCCCATCAACTATAGGACCAAACATAAGTTTAGGATGTGTTAGTACTTCGTAAATTTCTCCAGGCTGAAGAGAGATATCTCAGATGTAACCACAAACCTCTTTTGGTTAGAATGCTAGCATTTTCCAACCGGAGGGGGGATCCCTAACTTGAAAGAAGATCAAATTATGTAATCAATAATGCTCAAGGAAATTTGACACAGGCCAGGTCTATAAAGATAAAAAAGGATCAATGAAAATGGTTGATGGATTTGAGAGGGGGGGTCACTGGGCATGGATTCATTTTTCAAAATTTTACATAAAATTATTAGAACTAAATATTAGACACTCATGAAAATAGAGGTAGGATAGGTACTATTCCAAGTCACAATATTTGGTTACTACATAGGATGAATTTTCAAAATAACTATAAATTACATAGAGATATCCAACCAATAAGTAACAGAACATGAATTAAAATTCTGAAACATATATTTAAGGATCAAATATCTAGATGAGCACTATAAAGGAGCACATATAAAGTGAACTCCATTATTGTTCAGAAAAAACAGAAGTCATCTAGAGAATTAACATAAATGAATTCTCAAAAAATATCTCAGAAACAATTAGAAGTGAAAATTTGAAATAAAGACACAGTGAATAGAGGCCACAAAAACCTAAAACTCATACCACAAGAATCTCAGCTCAAATGTCGAATCCCTACATTGATAATATTATTGTAGCAATAGAAAAAACATACACAGGCCTTCTCTACATATATGAATACTTTTATCTAATTTTGTTAAATTTAAATACATTAGGGATATTGAACAATCAAAATAAGATACAATCTATCTTTCATTTACTTGAGAGGATCAAATCATCTTCAATTTAGAAACATCAATCTTTGAAAGCAAAAAACTAAGATAAAGCTAAAAATAAAACTGAAACATATTTTTTGATCAAATTAGCTTTATCTTATCTAATTCTCTTATCCATATCCATTACGTTTTATAAATATCACCAACATAATTCTAGACATCTATACATTTCCACATTTTCAAACCAAAATCCAAAAATTTCATCATTTTGTCAAAAACAAAACCATGAAAATGGGTCGCCTCGTGACACATGTAACTCCCAAACAGTAGAACATGTGTGAAATATGAGATAGGTTTTTGTATATGAACTTGTTTTGAATAAAAAAAACTCTTATTTTCTTCAAATTCTTCCCCATCTCCTTAGTATTTTTTATGTAAAATCATGAATAAAACAAAAAAATACATAGTCTGAAAACTAGGCCTTAAAGATGCAGAAACAGGAAGAGGTTATAGTGACTTGGTATGTTCTTGAGAGAATCATATTTTAATTTTTTAAAATTAGCTTCCATGTGGTTGGAAACATTGTTTCAAATGGATGGTTAAAATAGGGTATTTTGCACAACATTTTGCAACGAACAGTTAGAGTAGCACTCCATGCTCTGTATAGTTGCACACCTTCTCTGGAAAAATGGATAAAATGGATATGCTTGAAATGACTTTGTGATGGTATAGAACTCATTATGTATGCTATCCAACTATTACAAACCTTGTAAATGGTTCATACCCACATGTGTAGCAGTTGTGCAACGACCATGACTCCCATTAACTTGACAGTCCATGCTTTTGGTGAACCCTTTATAACAGAAATTTGACAATGTCAAACAATAAAATTTGAGACTATGGAAACAAAAGTGGTGATAGGCTTAAGTTATTTAAAAACTTAAAATTAAAGGACATGGAAAATACATTTGATGATGAAAACTAATGACCCTAACATGATGATCATCATTCAAGTTAACAGTATTTGAAACATATCCTATATTTAGTGCTTTGACCATTTGACTCTTGTATGTATAAATCCTGATAAATTCATTAAATGGAATAGATATTTTGAGTTTAGATATTTCATTTTCTAAATTGAAAAAATATTAACCGTTCTCTACCTCTTTGATGGTTGTGTCTTTCTTTTCAGAAATCTCTTTTAGAGGATTAACTTTCTTTTGGCTGGAAGTAGGTGCATCAGCTTGGACATTCTTTGGTGGATTTATTGGAACCTTTCTATATCTCAAGTTATACTATCTTTGTACCTCCATGATTGCATTTTGGTACCCCTTGTAATCTTCTAATTCCATATGCATGATATCTTCATGTGGCTAAAAGAACAAGTCATGTTCTTCTTTTTTCAAAATGATAATGTCCTTTGATTCACCAAAATAATGAATCTAAACTTGATCTTCTGCTCTCTCTTTATCTTCTACAAAATTATCTTTGAAAGGAGGTTTGATTTGTTGTTGATCTCCTTGATTTCTCTGTCCTCTTTGATTTATTTGAACTCGAGGCCTTAGGAAATTTGGATGTCTCACTTGAGGAAGGGCATGTTGTTCTCTATCAATAACTTTTTTCTCTAAAGTCAGGGGCCTATTGTTCTCTACCAACAACTTTGTTCTCTAAATTCAATCTTTCCACCGACTTTTCTACTGTTTTCACCATGACATTGAACTTGCTATTTGATGAAGATGAAGCCTCCTATATAACTCCTCTTTTTTCAACTTTCATTTTCCCTTTTTTGTTCAACAAATTCACTTCCTCTCCAATGACATTTTCTGCATATCCTCCAAAGTTGCTTGATTCCTTTCTCTAATATGATAGGAAATATTGAAATCAAAACCATGTGGGTAATGAGACAAATCCAACCTTGGAGGAGGTTTCATTTCAACTGGTATTGAATTATACACTTTATTAAATCTTTCTAAAATATCCTGAACTAATTCTCCTGGATCTCTCTTCAAGTTTCCATACTCAGCTAATATTTGTAGAGGGTTCTTCTTGAAATTCCCATATGGCAAGGAAACTTTGTTCAAGCTATTGGAAATTGGAAAAGATCATAGTTGGTAAACTTCTAAACCATTTCTTAACCTCTCACGAAAAAATCTGAGAAAAAATTTTGAATTTAGCATCCTCTTGGTCTACCTCTTCTAGGTATATGAAATTATTCAACTTATAAAGGTGTTTTTGTGCTGAAATAACTCCTGTTTCATCGAATTGAGGAAATATCTAACCATAATTTTGTGGAAAATCATGTTGTGGACCTTGTAGATTCAATGGACCATAATGGGCGGGCATGACTGTATGAGATGGATTTGTACTAATTATTCAGACATGAAATGAGAATGCAGGAGGTAAAGATAATGTTGTTTGAAAATTTTGTGAAGAAGGAGGGGTAAAGACAGTCGAAACAATGAGAGAAGAACACAATGTAATATTCAGTGGAGAAGAAAATGTTGGGGTAGAAACAGTTGGGATAGACTACTGAAATTTGGAGGACTTAGTGGAAACATTTTGTAGTTGATAGACAATATGTTCTAACTTATGAAACTATGTCCAAATATCCTTATCTACTTCTAATACACTTTCTTTATGGAAAGGAATACATGATTCTAACATAACTTGATCAAAAACTGTTTCCGTTAAACTATTTTCTTATTTAGATATGAATAAAATTTGTTCAAAATTCAAATCAAATTGAGTGTAGTCCACTAATTCGACTCTTTCAGATAGAGATACAGATCTTCTGAAAAAACTAGTAATTATTCCCTTTGTAGGACTCTTTTTCCTAAATAACTTCTCTTTATTAATCAAGATCTCAGGTGGATTAGGATCTGGATGATCTCTAGTATGTACTCTTATTGAATTGATAGTTTCCTATAGAAAACAATTACACTTGGTTTTAGAATGACTAACCATTGGGTAAATATTTAGTCTATCAGTTTTTAGTTGACTGTCACCCTTAGGAACCATATCTGTCTCTAATAACATAATTTTCCAGGGATGTTTTCAAGATTTGTGTTCCTCAACAATGACGTTACTATGTTAGCACTTTGTAATTCCTCTACGATGAGGAGAGGAACCCAAAGGTAACCAAAAACCACTTTGAAATTGGAATTTGTCCCTTCTAGCTTTAGAGATGGGTCTTTCTATCTAAATCTTCAATCACCTGGATGACTGATTGCCTTAGGTTCTTAGGCTAGGATTTAAGATCATATGGGAATAAGATTTAAAAATTTGTTCGTAGGGAAGAGGGAAAGTAAATTGGGCATACAAACATATAAATTTGATTGATTTTCCAGTGAGAGGATGAAGAAATGAGTGATCTTTCAACAGGGTTAAGGAAGGTAGTCCTTTTGGTGTATTCAATTAAATTCATTATAGAAGGGTAAGCAGAATAATGGTGGAAAAATGACATATAAATACTCTAACTCAAGGATGAATTCGAAATGTCATTAAATAAAAAAACATTAATTGTTCACTAAGATATAACATAACACTTTGAAAGTGAGTTCTGAGATAAATCCTTGCTTAACCAAACATGAGGACATACAATTAAGAATGATAATGACAAGAGAGAAAACTTACAACACAAGAAAGGACATCACCATTAGGAATTGACACATGAATCCTTGCAAAATCAAACCTTAGTCTTCCTCATTCACTAGAAAAATATCATAAAAGTACAATACATAGTGTTTCTTCTTATAACCCCGACCAATCATTTTATTTATTAAAATTACATCATAAATAGATAATAAAAAAAAATGTTCCTTCCTTCACGAACCAAATTCAACAACAAATTTTTTGTTTCTGCCTACTGCAGTGAATATGGAATTGCTTCTCTAAAAACTAGGACACTGTTTTGACCAAACAATTTCTCAATCAAATTACAATGAACACAATGCCTAAAGCAAGTCCCAAGCTCTTTAGACGCCTCAAAAAATTAACCATGACCATAAAAAATATAGTTACATAATATTTAGACACAAATTTTATGGTCAACGCGTTGACTGCATGGAAGCGGAGCGCTAACACTGCACTACTTCCTACTCTAGCATAAACATAGCAGAAAAGAACAACGAGTTGATGGTTTGACTTTCTCTTAACACTTTATGAGCCTATGAATGATTCATGCATATAGAAAATAACCTTGACATCATCAACACCCCCTTGAGAAACCTCCTTTCAATTTTAAAACCTTCCATATTTCCAAAACTCCACCTATAATAAAAGCGCAATGCTTGTGTGAAAGCACAACGAAATTTTTCCTTCACAAGTCTGATTATTGTTGAGCTCTATGAATAAAATAAATAACCTAATGATGGTGATAGCAATATTTAAATCCACTTTTAAGTTAGCACTCATAAAAAAGATGTTAACACTTCATGTTTTTGACCCTAATGCCTTGTCAAAATACAACATTATTGTGTGAACTAATCGCTTTGGAAAACATTTCATACAATTCAAAATCATGACTAATTGTTCTCCCAAAAATACTTCATGGAAAATATAAACCTCTCAACCTCCTTATCCAACATCATTCAACTAGTATAGTTGGGCAAAAGGGAAAAAACAAAATTGTTTCAATTACCTGATTCAAGACTCAAACGTTGGCTACCTTAGCCAACAAATCAATATTTCCTCTATCCTTCTCTTGTCTTTCTTAGAACTATTATTTAGAATCCCTTAGCTCCTTTTTGAAGGTGAGGTTTTATTTGCAAAGTTTCTTGAGTTTTCTATTCAAATGAAAAGTTATTTTTAACATATACTTGACATTTGAAAATGTTGGGTCACACATGTTCAAATGGTCATATATATTTTTTCTGGCACTTTCATCTTGCTTCTTGAGTCTAGAGATCTCATTTTGGTATTTCTTCAACTGATTTATAAACCCATGAAAAGTATGTTTCCCTTTATCCACCTCAACTTTCTTCTCTTCTTGCACTCACTTTTCCTTCTGTAGCTGCAACTTTTTTGTTGAAGACCTAGTCATGGAAAATATTTCTGATGAAGCCTCTAACTCTTAAATACTCTTTGTCACTACCTTATTTTTACCATTGGACTTAGTGATGGATGGATTTGTCATCATCATTGGTTCTTTTTGACCAATCTTAGGTGTCCATTCTAAAATAATTCTCTATTGGAAATAATACTGAGAGGGGGGTGAATTAGTATTATCAAATTCTTTTCAATATACCTTCTAGATTTATAATTTAATTTATTCTTCAGATATTGATCATTTATTTGTATGTCAGTACCATATAATAATGACCAAGAACAAGAAAGACAGATAATCACACCAAGGAACACCAGATATAAGGTGGAAACCCAATGTGGGTGAAAACCACCTGCTGCAATATGTCTCTATCTTCTTTAAAAGAGAAACTTCTTTTACAATGATTTTATACTGATGCAGTCCTTTATTAGTACGCAAGTTGAAACTTGCAGAGAGCTACAATCCTCTCTCAGTTTCTAGTCTCCCCTGGAAGGGAGCTACAACCCCCTTTGCTCTTTTTACTTCTTTAAGGACCGAGTTTCATGAATTTTCAAACTGGATCCATGGACATCAAATAATCAACAAGTACATATGAATCAATCAAACTCCTTATCCAATCAACCAATGAATCACCCAATTTCTCAGAATGTTGTAAACAGAAAGGAAATACCAGTAAACTAAACACAAAACTCTGCAGCAAATAGATAAAAGGCAGCCAACAAATACTTCAAGGAAAAGTCTGCAACTTGACCAATATAAACCTGCGGATATCCGCAGCTCTTCTGTGTCTAGACTGTGCAGATCCGCACTTGATCTTTCTTGTGCTCTGTGTACTTCTACTCAGATACGCACATGTACTGTTTGTTTGACAACGTACCTCTGCACTGTGTCTTCTTCTATGCTACGTACCTCGCACTTCGCCTTCTGATTCTTTGCGTAGCCCACGCACTGAACCCTCTTCTTCGCTGCGTACCCCGCACTGCGCCTTCTTCTACACTGCGTACCCCCGCACTGCGATTTCTGCTGCACTGCGTACCCCCACACTTACGCCATGTATCACCTACGAACCTCTGATTAGGGCCAAATTAACAGTCCTGCAATGTGCCACAGTCAGTCAGATCCACAGATTTGTGCATGCGCCTGAGAGATCATGACTTATCAATAGATTTGCCTTAAGTTTTATCCTTGATTTAGATCTAGCTTTAAAAACCAATCACCCAAAATTTCAGATCTTAAGATATTCAAATTTCACAAGTGTGTGGCCAAGAGATCTCCTTTCCTTTTTATAGGCAAGCCTTTCACAATACCACAGTCCAAAACCATAATAACACAATACCATGAAGCCAATACCTTGGATCAATATTTGTAGATGCAAAATCATAGACCAAAACCATAGGATCAAATATGTCGGGCTAAATACCATGAACCATTCATAAAGATTCCCACGTGCACGTGCTTTTCTGCATTGGAGTGAGTGAAACTGAGGTCTGCACCTTCTGAACGGAGAACCTGCGTGTATGTCTGCACTCCTTGGTCGGCGTACCTGCGGGTCCGCAAATTCTTCTAGGATTACCTGCGGGTATATTATTTTCCATGATTTTGAGTTCCTGAACTGAGATCTGCCACTAGAGTGAGTTTCCATCAAGTAAAACATGGAGAACCTACGTGTATGTCCACACTCCTTGGTCGGAATAGCTGCGAGTCCGTAGCTTCTTCTAGGATTACTTGCGGGTATCTTATTTTCTATGATTTTGAGTGCCTGAACTGAGATCTGCCACTAAAGTGATTTTCCATCAAGTACAACACCTATACCATAGAGCCAAACCAGAATCATAATGCCAACAATCTCCCCCTTTGGACTTGATGGCAACCTCAAGATCCTCAATGTCATTCTCCCACTTTGACATCAAGGGCAAAGGGTTATGCTCCCCCTGAGAACATGCTTAGGCCTTTGCTTTGCTAATCATGCTCCCCCAGATCTGCAAAAATAACAGAAATATCTACACGAAGAACCACAATCCACCAAACACCATAAATGACCGATAGAGGAATATTGCAGCAATATTCAGATCAGCATGAAGATATTCTACCATAATTCCAACAATGCATTATATGCTCCCCCTGAACCTGTGTCGTTCGATCTTCGACCGATCCGCAACCCAGCAAATGTACGCGTACACCCCATATGAAACTTGCGTACAACCAACAATCTCTGAAACAGATGAGATTCAACAACAGGATGATGCATCAAAAATCCCCAACTTTTTCCTGAGGTATTCAAAGGTCTCCCTGGACAATGGTTTGGTGAGTATATAAGCAACTTGTTCCTTAGAAGGAACATACTCCAACTTAACCTTTTGTTCAAGCACTTGTTCCCTGAGAAAGTGATACTTGATCGGTATGTGCTTGGTCTTTGAATGCATGACTGCATTCTTTGAAATGTCGATTGCACTTGTATTATCACATAAGATGGAGATAGGTGGTGTACAAGTGATTTGAAGATCCTGTAAGGTCTGCATCATCCAAAGGAGTTGAGTGCAGCAAGATACAACAGCCACATATTCTGCTTCAGCTGTAGATAAAGCAATCATGCTCTGTTTCTTGCTGAACCAAGATACTAATCTGGAACCCATAAAGAATGCACCACCACTTGTGCTCTTCCTGTCATCCACGCTTCCGGCCCAATCTACATATGTATAAGCATGAAGTGTGAGATCTGTATCTCTAG